>JBBPBX010035480.1:0-22398 GCA_038048925.1 Garcialebias charrua
AAATATTCAAATGCACTAAAATGCCTCCCTCTGCTGTGTGTTTTCCCAGGTGTTTACATCCAACATGTCGCCACATTGCTCCCTTCTGCTGCTGCTGAGTGTGACCTGGCTGGTCTCGCCCTCCTCTGCTCTGCCCTTTGAACAAAGAGGCTTTTGGGACTTTGCCCTGGACAGTTTGGAGAATGGCGGCTTGATGAGTATGATGAGGGATGAGGAAGAGAGTTCAGGCAGCGCGGAGATGCCCCCTGCAGAAGTGCCCACGTGTCCCTTCGGCTGCCACTGCCAGCTCCGGATCGTCCAGTGCTCTGACCTCGGTTAGTGAGCGTGCGTGCGAGGAAAACAAAGCGTCGGGTTGAGAGTTGCTTTGAGGATCAGACAGAAAAATAAATTGTTTGACTGACCGGACATGAACCAAGGGTCTCAAGCCTCAAAACCTCAGAAAGTGAAGCCCCCTCTTCTCATTTTGTGATGTTTTCTAGAGAAGAGCTCCCACCCCCTCAGAGGGAAATGCTGGTATATTTTAACAGGGAAAGGCATCTCTTTGAGGGATTTTGTGTTCTTGACTTTGCATGTATGTACAGAACTGAGTAGAGAGGAGAAAAAAAACAAAACAAAGAAAGGATAAAATGTGGGACAGACGGAGGAAAGAAAAACAAAACACACAAAAAATGGTGGTAGTAACAAAACCAAGATAATATTTAAGATGGAAAAAAGTCTCTTTGACAGGAGGAGAGTTTTTCATTTTGGTTTAATGGGTATTTTTTTAGGGCCATGCGTAAAATGTCCAGGATTGAAACCAAGGCTGAAGAAATATTAAGTTAGCAAAACAATTAAATCACTTTACTAGGAAGCTTTGGGATCAATGTAAAATATCATTATTTGTCTTAATGACCTTTATGGAAACACAAATTGATCAAATAAAACGAGCATAATCAATAGATACCATGCTCATACAGAGAAACCTTTTTAAAGCAGATTCCTTCAAAGCATTGTGCATCTCTTTAAGGTATTCTCTCGTTGTCTAATCTCAAAGGACCAAACTACTAAATTTTCTGTTATTTATGGATCTAAAAATTTGCCTCACTCCACTTGCCGTAAAACTCCTGTCTGTGTTTAGACGTAATGGTTTTGTCAAATCATCATTTTACAAGCTCTATGTACTTACTGTCCTCAGTCTTTCTGCAGTGGTGTAAATGTGGAAGTGTATAATTTCCAGGATGTCAAGTGCTTATTTAGAACAGATGTATTTCGGTGGTGGCGTCTGTCTCCTCTCAGCACGCATCCCAGCATTGATGTAGAGAGCATTCGGGGTGAGGCGGCCAGGGTTTTATTGGGTGCTGGTATTGTCACTTTGTGTTTGAGATGCAGAGATTTGTGGCAGATATGTGTGGAAAACTATTTTTTATTTTATTTTGAAGGTTAATAGACAACTTCATCACGATCTTAAGTTTTTCTTGTTGTTGTCAAGTTTGATTACATCTGCCGGATATGATGCAGGTGTGCAGTATGAATCTGGAGGTTTCTAGCAGGAAGAATGTAAACTAAAAGCTGCAGGTGTCGACTGGAGTGTAGCAACACCTAAACATGAAATAGCAGAACTTTCTGCACAGAGATTTGCACAACTGCCCTTTTCTCCCTCCTTCAAATTAAGAAAAGTAGTTCACGAAGAATCAAGACAGATTTTAAATTTACTAACCAGGTTTAGCAACAAAACCTGCGCACCAGCACACATACGGGACCACAGCATCAGATTACATGGGTGACAAAGTTTGCATGTCAAAGGTGGTTTGAGCTGGATCTATATACAAATTTTCAAGAAGTTTGAGTACCGTATTTTTCGGAGTATAGGTCGCACCTTTGTATAATTTTTTCATGGCCTGCGACCTATACTCAGGTGCGACCTATATATGGCTTTTTATAAAATAAGCTGATTTGTAATAATTTATTAACAAAAATTAAACTGAGACACACTCTTACAATAATGTCAGCTAACAAATATATTTTTTTAGGTGTTTATCCTGCTAAAATTATTCATTTATTAAAGAAAAGTTCAGCTCAGACACATATTTGCTATAATTTTTTATCAAACAATTAATTGTTTTTAAGTGTTAATCTTCTTAAAAGCCTTGCTGTGCGCTCCTGTGGAAGAGACATTTGCAGCAGAGCTAAACACGGTCCACATTTTGACGTAGGTGCGACCTATACTCAGGTGCGACCTATATATGGATTTTTCCACTCTTTGGCAATAATTGGACAATGCGACCTATACTCGGGTGCGACCTATACTCCGAAAAATACGGTATGTCCAAACTGCTGAAGTTTCAAAACAACTCCACATTGAAATGTCAAATGCTTTCACCCACAGCTTTCAAGCATTTTCTTTTGGTTTTCCTACACTTTACAAACTACTTTAGCTATGGACATGGAAAAGAACTTGGCTAGGTTTGGTGAACACGATAGCTTTTCCTGGATTAACGGCTCCTGTTCTTTTGACAAATCCCCAAGAAGTATCCTCCTAGAAGAACAAAAGTCTCGTTCTACTCCTAATATCTCGTTTGGGGGTTCTTGTTCATTCACTTGCAGACAGGACTGTGGCAGACATAACTCCCCACGATTTTAAGGATACATTTTGGTTTCAGAGGCCTTGATAATTCCAGGATCAAGCCACTGCTCCTTCGGCGTTGCGTGGTTGTGGTTTGAACGTCAGAGAGAGCAGCTGATGGTTTGGTGCTGTGTGGTGACACAGAGGGTGTGGCACAGCACCACCAAAGCCATATATCTAAAGTTAAACTGTAGCTGGACAGTTCTGGGCAGAGTCCAGTGGGTCAGATGTGGTTGGTGGTTGACTGAAAACCCAGTGGGACTGCTACTGCTCTCTCACCCGTGGGTCTAGTTGCATCATGGCCTTGACGCAGCTGAGGCTTGTCCTGGTTGGAACTCACTTGCACATCCTCCAACCACATCTGAAACACTCGTCCACGTGGCTGTGTGACGCAGTGTTCTTAATGATCACTGGTCGGCTGCTGTGTTTATGTGCGGATGGAGCCTTTCCTTTGAAATAACGCAGGTGTGCTTCTGCATGCCACTTGACTGCCAGCTGCTCGCAGTCTTTTGTCGGCGTGCATTAATTTATAACTCAGTGAACAATATTTTAAAATTAATAAACGTGACTCTTTTTGGTTTTAGTTGCTTTTAAATTAAAATTAAAAATGTAAAGATATATTTTCTCAATGCATCGCAGCTTTACCACTCATACAGACTCATGTATTTCTTATACGTGCCAGAGTTGCACCCCACCACCATCCCTTTTTTTTTTTTTTTGATGTGTGACTTTGTAGATGACGTATTTAAGTCCCATCCTTGGTGACTTTTGTTAATAAAAGCCAGATGGAAAAATCTGGTTTTCCCATCTGGTGCAAGGGAAATGACTGTTTGTGTGTGTTATATTGCTCATACTGCTGTGGTGTCTGTGTGTGACCTCCATGTTTGCGTCCACATCCACCTTCCATTAAAATATTAGGCCAGGAGCACCAACGTGCTCATTTAGGACTGTGTGGGAGTGTGACTGGTGTGGCTATTTATTTTCCAAAGTCTGTGTCTGAGTGAGACTTCCTAAGAACCTTCCCTCTGAAAACAAAGTGGTTTTTATGTTGTAAGCATTTAATAGACTGTGACTCCCTTCTGTGTTTTTGTTGGTCTTGATTTTAGGTTTGACGGAGGTGCCAAAGAATCTTCCTCCAGACACCAAGTTCCTGGACCTGCAGAACAACCGTATCACCGAGCTGAAGGAGCATGACTTCAGAGGCCTCACTAACTTATACGTAAGAGAACAGTTAAAATCATACCGCACCACCAGCTTCACATACCTATATCTAAAGGATGTGCAGTTCCAGTTTGTCCTGGCTGCACTGGGACATTTCAGTGGGATTTTGGGATTTAGAAGTTCATTTCCTCTCTTTTTCCCCATGCTGAATTTCACCGAGGGCTTTGACTGTGTTGAAGTTTTAACCCGAGGCAAGCCTTTTAAGACGTTGCTCACTCCTGACCCACATTAAAGAACACCGACTAAAAGCGGGATTAAAGGGACTGAGAAGTACGGTTCTGAGGAACGTTTATGGGCAAATCCTACCTTACCTGTGATGAACAGTTCTTTGATTATTCTAAGTTTGGAGAAGTTGATTTTAGTTTAGACTAAACTGACAAACTACAGGGGGTCCCCGACTTACAAGCGCATCGACATACGAGGTTCCGGACTTACGAGCTCACTAATGAACAGTAAATTTGTAAAGAACATACAGAAAATACAGCACTTTTATGTGTTTTTAGATGAAAGTGTGTTAGCTAACCGTTTGGAAACAAGTTTCTGAGCATGTTTATGAACTAGTATGAACGTTTGTGATGAAAAACGAGTGTTCGTAGTAGCGCTAGCATAAATTTTCCGACTTACGACCGAAAATCCGGACTTACGAGAAGTGTGTTAGCTAACCGTTTGGAAACAAGTTTCTGAGCATGTTTATGAACTAGTATGAACGTTTGTGATGAAAAACGAGTGTTCGTAGTAGCGCTAGCATAAATTTTCCGACTTACGACCGAAAATCCGGACTTACGAGCAACACGTGTTTCGGGTTCCGACATACGAGATTTTGTGTTACGAGCACCTTGTACAAACGGAACTCGCTCGTAAGTCGGGGATCACCTGTAGTTGGGATTGGGCCAATACAAATATAGTTTGTTCCTTAAAAAACAATTTCAATCTCCAAAATTGATGATGGTTCATGTGAATGTTATTTTCTAAACTATACACCACAGTTAATTGGCATTATATATATATTTTTTTAATTTACAATTATTTTTTTACCTAAAGTTCTATAATTACTTTCAAATGGGGGAAGCACCAGCTAGCTTAGCATTCTGATGTAGTTTAGGGATGTAAGTTTTCAAATGCCAATAGTGTCCACTAACATTTATGGGTACATCAAAACCAAAAGTCTCAACATAAATTCACGAGTTTTATTATACATGATATAATTTTTATCTAATTGTTATCATATACAGTATATGCTATTTGAACAGGAAAATGGGAGTTAAAGAATCCTCTTTGGATGGGTCTACTTCAGTTTTATATTATATAATTATTATTTTTATAACTAACTGAGAGCAGCAGTCTACAAATCAGTTTTGTAAAAGGAGACAATATAAAAATCATCTCTTGTGCACTTTGAGTAAAAATCAGTGTTTCTCTTTGTACTTATTCTTTCCCTACCACAAACGGATGTTCTCCTGTTCAATAAGTGCCAGTGACTTTATTCTCTTGTGTTTTCAGGCGCTGTCTCTGAGGAATAACAGGATTTCCAAAGTCCATCCCAAAACGTTTGTCCCTCTGAGGCACATGCAGAAGCTCTACTTTTCAAAGAATCTGCTGACCGCTATACCCAAAAACTTGCCTGCGTCTCTGGTTGAGCTAAGGATCCATGAGAACCACATCAAGAAAGTGGCAGCTGGAACCTTCTCTGGACTGGGCAACATGAACTGTATAGGTTAGAGATGCTGATGACTCCACCAACTCGGGCAATATTCTGTGGTACTCACCACTGTCTGTGCCACTTTACAGCACTGGATGCAGACGAAAAAAAAGAATATATTTTTATTTTGTGCCACAATTACTTCTCTTCTCTTACAGAAATGGGAGCAAACCCCCTCCAGAACAGTGGTTTTGAGCCAGGGGCCTTTAAGGGACTTAAACTGAACTATCTGCGCATATCAGAAGCCAAATTAACCGGAGTCCCAAAAGGTAGGAACTCACCTGTAGAGCTGTGATGCCAAAAAATACATAATTTAGATAATTTTTGATTCTTCAGAGTCCTTTATTTTGGTGTTTTTTTTAAACACAACCAACACATAGATAAAGTCATCTAACAAATCACACTATTAACAGTTGCCAGACAACTATAGAGTGATGGCAACATTTTACAAGACATGAAAGAGCCTGTTTGCTTCAGGTGGATGAGTTTAGGTATCTGGGCATCTTGTTCACGAGTGATGGAGTGGGAGATTGACGAACTGGGACCTTGTCCTCAGTAATGAGGGCATTGCTTCGGACTGTTTGTGGTGAAGAAAGAGCTAAGTCAAAAGGCAAAGCTCTGGATTGACTGGTCTGTCTATGTTCCAACCCTCACCTGTGGTCATGAGGTTTGGATCATGACTGAAAGAACGAGATCTTGGAAACAAGCGGCCACGATGGGCTTCCCTCGCAAGGTGGCCGGGCATAGAGATAGGGTGAGGAGCCCCATCCTGCATGGGAAGCTCGGTGTAGAGTCGCTGCTCCTCCACATCAAAAGGAGTCAGTTGAGGTGGTTCAGACATCAGATTAGGACGCCTCCTGGACACGTCCCTTTAGAGGTTTTCCAGGCAAATCCCACTGGTGGGAGACCCTGGGGATAACCCAGAAGTCGAGTGGAGGAATCGTGCATCTTCACTGGCCTGAGAATGCCTTAGGACCCCCCAGAACGAGCTGAAAAGTATCGCTGGGGAGAGGGATGTCTGGGTTTCTCTCCTGGACCAGTTGCCTCCACGACCCTATTATGGATAAGCGGTAGAAGATGTAGCGATGGATGAAAGATCTAAACAGTTTAGAAAGCATTTTGAAAAGTGTCCCCCTGGAGTTAAGGCTTTCAGGTTTGGTGTCTTGTTTTGCAGATCTTCCAGAGAGTCTCCACGAGCTTCATCTGGACCACAATCAGATCCAGGCTGTGGAACTGGAGGACCTGAGCCGCTACAAAAACCTCTTCAGGTCTGTTTAATATTCAAACTCAGCACTATTTCACTTTGGATGATTTGCATGAATCCTTGTTTTCTTTTTTAAGACACTGCCAGTTTTATCAAGTCATAGTGAAATTAGTGACATGCTTTGAATTAAATGCACAATCAACGTCTTGTGCATATCTCTAGAATGGGTGGATGGCTGGTATTGTAAAGCGCTTTGGGGCTCCTCACAGGGGGCTGGAAAGCACTATATAAATAAGCTCCATCCATCTCCATCTCAAACCATCTTCTTTCCAGTCATGTATGAACACTAGATTGGCCTCCTGTCCATCAGGCTTATGCTTAAAAATGGTAATATGTGCAGGAGCTGCCTTAACACAAAGCCTTAGAGAGGTGGCAGCAACCAGAAAAACAGTTCACAACATCATAAACAACTAATCGAAAGCAGATCAGCAAACGGTTTGGAAAGCAGTTTTATTCTCAAACAAGTCTCAGTAATTATTGAACATGACTGTGAATCCATCTGTCTTTTTTTTTTTTTTTTTTACAATTTAGATGAGATTTAAAAAATCTGTTGCGTAACTGTACTAATTTAAAACAAGCAGTTTATGTTTGCTTCTTCAATGGTGCAATTCATAACTCTGTATAGAATCTGAATTTCCAATATTCTGCAAATGAATGAATCAATAAAAATTTCTATTTTGTTTTGGGGATATATATTTTTTTATCATTTACCCTTTATGTATACAGGTAGTCTCACTCATTTTCAAGAGAGACTTGTTTAGGGAGCAGATGGTGGGGGTTGAGGGCCTTGCTCAGGGGCCCAGAGTGGGGCGAATGAGGGTGGAGGCAGATGTGGGTGTTTCACCTTTTCCACCCACATTTTGATGTTGATGGTACCAGGAGTTGAACCTGCGACTTTCCAATCACAGGCCCATCTTCTCTGACCTCTGTGCCACCACTCCCTAAATATTAATATTAATTAATTAATATTAATATATTAAAACATTAAACAAACAGAGCATTAGAAGATTGTTTAGATCTAAAGTTTATGCTTATTTCTATTTTATAACAAATAAAAAAGCAAAAATGGGAAAGATATTCTTTTTCCGAGTTACAGTGAACGCATCGTGATGAAGAAATTATGAAGACAGATCTCAGATGTCAAGTATTAGGTGTGTAAAATGATAGAGGCTGGAGGTTGTTTTTTTTACATTGAGATTTGAGCGAGACAGTGAAAATGGTTCCAAATTATAGCAGCTGACTGAATGAGATGTTTATAGTTTTTATTTATTTATTATCTGTTCCCCCTAAAAGGAATAAAAGATGCATAATTCAAGTAAATTAAATTAAAATACTATATGTTGCCATTTTATGTTCCCATACAATGACAAAGTTAGTTCTCTGCATTTAACCCATCACGCGTGATACACCCATGTGGAGCAGTGGGCAGCCATGTAAGCACTCGGGGAGCATTTAGGGATTGGGTGTCTTGCTCAAGGACAACATGACATATGGGCATGGCACAGAGTTAAGCCTGTAACTGTCAGGTCCCAAGTCGGCTCTACACCATTTTGGTTCCTATATACAGTACGTATATATAATACAGTACAGGTAGTCCTCGACTTACGACGCAGTTCCGTTCCTACGCCCGTTCGTAACTCGAAAATCGACGCAAGTCAGAAAATACATATATACTAAAAAAAAATATATATAAAAATATATGTTTTAAAATAAATAAATAAATGTACAGTACTGTACAGTTACCAAGCACTTAGCCTATCCTAACAGTTTTTAAAGACAAAGGAGTGAGTTGAATCGTCTCCCTCCTACTTAGCAGGCTCCATTCACATAAAGGGAGCTAGCTGGCTAACTACAATAGCTTGCTGTACGTGGCCTACCTCCGTCCGTCCGTCCATCCATTGTTTACGACGTAAAACCGCCGTCAGCTCAGTCCATCTGCCGTCCATCTGCCGTATTCTGTTGGAAAACCTCAACCCTGGAGCTGTGAAACTTCCACAGAATTCACGAGCGTTTCCAGTTCATGTATCCGAGCGCAGCAACCTCTGATCGGACACACGGTCCGTCCAAAGCCGGCTGTCTGTCCAGCTTGCTCCAACAAGTTTTGTAGCATCCGCAGCTAACCGGAAACTGCCGGAAACTGCGTAAATCTGCTTCAAAATAATAATAATAATAATAATAATAATAAAAATAAAACTTTATTTATTAAGCCATTTAAAACAACCACAGCTGCAACAAAGTGCTGTACACATAAAATCAAGAATTAAAACACATAAAATAAGATTTTTCTTTTCTCTTTCTTTCTTTTTTATTTATTTTATGAGATGTTTGACGTAACCCCGAAACGTCGTAAGTCGAGGTCGTTGTAAGTCGAGGACTACCTGTATATATAAATAAATACATATATTAATATATAAGTAAAACAGTCCAATCTAAATAATTTCCCTCCTCAACTCATGAATGAGAAATGAAAACCTCTTTTAATACCAGTGGCTCTCAAACATTCTCGAGGGGTCCCTCGGCGCCCCTCGAGAATGTTTACGGATCTCACCAGAGGGAACTGATTGATTATACCATTCTTATCAGAACTTCTACAGTGTCTCTAGAGTGTCCTTGGACGTGCTCTTGCCGTCTCCCCTCCCCTGCAGAACGTCTGCGTCACCATGTGCCTATGTGCGGGGTGTTTTTTTCAATCTCAGGCTATCTCTCCTCGGCCAAGGAGTAAGAGTTTGATAGCATTTTTTTTTTGCCTCCAAATCCTATCCATGTGCCACTTTCATTACTTTTTGTCTGTTTAAACAGGTCTCACTTGGAAATTATGGAAGCCATTGTGTCTCATATTTCAAATTAAAATGGATTAATGGAAATACTTTTTGGTTTCCAAATAAAGCAGCACATTTTGACTCATAAATAAAATTTAAAATGAATAATCCAAACTGCATTTTCATTTTCTTCTTCGAGACTGCTCAATTTGTAAATTAATTAAAATGATAAATTAAATAACGTTTAACATTTAATTTTCAAAATATGTCCTAGTAAAAAGGGACCAAAATTAATTTTGAAATGTCAATTTTGAAAACTAAAATGAAATAGCAGAAATTTTTTCATCCATTCAACCTTTATTTAGTCAGGTAAATCTTATTGAGCCTCGAGGGCTCATTTACGAAAGCGACCTGCTACAAACTAAAGAATGATGAACATCAATGATACAAATACATTAAACAATAAACAAAAGAAAAGAAAAAGTAGCAAAAAGTAGCAAAAACATTATAAGGTAGATGTACAAAAAAATCAAAGAC
Source organism: Garcialebias charrua (assembly GCA_038048925.1). NCBI lineage: Eukaryota > Metazoa > Chordata > Actinopteri > Cyprinodontiformes > Rivulidae > Garcialebias > Garcialebias charrua. The sequence goes on from JBBPBX010035480.1 coordinate 10,083, forward strand.
AGGAACATATCTGCATTGGTTTTTGCCAGGATTCCAACAGATTCTGAAAACCATCCAGAGAGGTCAGGGCCGAGAGCTTCAGATCTTTTTGTAAGATATTCCAGGAAGCTTTTCCAAGCCTTTTCTTGACTCGGGTTTGAATTTGGAAATTTGGGTTTGGTTGGAAAAGAAAATGCTTTTTCATTTCAAAGTCAAGCTGCCTTTTTTGTCTCATAAATAAAATTTAAATTAAATCATTTTCATTTTCTAAATCAAGACTGCTCATTGTGTAAATTAATTAAAAAGATAAATAAAATAACGTTTAACATTTAATTTTCAAAACATGTCCCAGTAAAAAGTGACCAAAATTCATTTTGAAATGTCAAATTTGAAAATTAAAATGTATTAGCAAAAAAGCTTTTTCATTTCAAAGTCAAGCTGCCTTTTTTGTCTCATAAATAAAATGAAAAATAAATCATTTTCATTTTCTTCTTCAAGACTGCTCATTGTGTAGCAGAACTGCAGAGGAAACTAAGAACACTTTGCATTTGCATTTTCACTCTCAACCCTGCTCCAAGTGTAACATTAATCAATCTCAGTTGGCAATTCCAAGTGGCTGCTTCACTACGCCCATTGAATCACTGATTGGATGTTTTAGCAGCAGGCGGAGTTTTAGACAGGAAAGTGTCCTGCTGCCGCTGGTTGGTTAAACAGATGTCTCCCTCCAGTGCGCGCGCACAACACAGCTGCTCCGCTGCAAATCTATATATGTTAGTGTTACTGAGTTTAATTTCTGTTAATAACTGATTACAAATCAGCGTATTTTACATGGGCGTAGCCAGGATTTTCTAAGGGGCGATTCCTTAAAAGCAAAACTAGAACCACAACATGCAACATACCTGGTGGTAAAGTGGTCAGAGCGTTGGGTTTCAGTTCCAAGCCTTTTCTTGACTCGGGTTTGAATCTCATTCGGGACCACTTATTTTACGTTTGTCTTTTATTGGAGAAAAAAAAAGAAAGAGTTTGTGTTAACCACAGGCATAAACACAAACTTCTTTTTTTTCTCCAAGTCTTGGAGGCTCAATGTGATTTATCTGTGTAAATAATGGTTGAATGAATGAATTTTCTCAAATGGCAAATGTCCCTTGTATAATTTGCCTTAATATCTATCAAATGTCAAATGGCTCTTTGTGAAGAAAAAAACAACAACAACAAAAAACAACAACAACAACAACAAAAAAACGTGTCAATCTCCTGATCTACCTTTCCTCTTTTTTTCACACCTTGTTTCGGAATGAATGCAACATTTTGTTTTAAAGTCCATGACCCACCATGTTTTCAAATTGCATCGCCATTAATATTTATTAGTTTATTTAAAAATAATACAGGAGCGTTTATTTATATTGTAGAGAAATAATGCAAAATGTGTTATTTCATGATTTATAGCAGATTTTAGCAGAAGCTCCGGGAAGATCTGCCCCTCTCCAAATATGGGCATTCACATCACTAAAGATTCCGCCTTGGAGTTACAGGCGGAGTTTTAATAAGCCTTCATCAACTTCCATGACCGCTGCTCTAAGAGAGGAAAAAAAAAAGAGAAGCGGTTGCTCACTGATGTCTGTCATATTCTGAGCAGCATCCACGTAGACATACTAGTTTAATTCGCTTGATCGCGACAAATTCATTCATTTCCGCATCGCCTTTTTATTCTCTCCCCTGACCAGACAGGTCGGGAGTAGAAAGGCAGCCGCAGCGCGGAGCTCTGAGCGCGCGGGCTTCCCCGTGCTCTCCCGTGCTCTCCCGTGCTTCCCCGTGCTCCAGCAACAAGGCTGGGACAGAACCGAGCCCCGGCACGAACTTCAAAGCTGACGCAGCGGAACGGGGAGCCAGGGAGAAGCCGCGCGGCTCGCTCCTCTCTGGGCAGAGGAGAGGAGAGCAGCCAGCAACAGTCGCAGCGGTGTTATATCTTATTAAAAAGGTCTATAAAATAAATAAAAAATAAAAGCAGACCACTGGTCCAGTTGTACACAAAAATGCACCAGGAAATATGCAGTTTTACTCTCACTCTCATAAACCTCCATGGAAACTCACTCCTACCTTCTGCCTTGCTTTCTGGGTGGAGATCAATGTAACAAAAGGCATGACCCTTCGGGACTCTTCGGCCAGGTTTCCGGATTCATTCGGGAGTGGGTTTTTTTTTTTTTTTTTTTTTAACCCTCGCCTGGCCCAAATGCAAAAATGAAAATAAAATTCATAAAATACTACAGTAATTCTCCAATATGGTGAATTGTTACTGTCACGGTGGGTGTTGTCCTTTAATAATCATCTTGAAATTTAGAATTGGTTACATCTCCTGTCTTTATTTATTTATTTACCAGATTGGGCCTCGGCCACAACCACATCCGTAACATAGAAGACGGCAGCCTGTCATACCTGTCCATGCTGAGAGAGCTGCACCTGGACAACAACCGCCTCACACGTGTTCCCCAGGGCCTTCCAAAAATGAAATACCTGCAGGTCAGTTTTCTTCATCTTCACACCATTTTAAATGTTGAACACCTTCTATCCTCACCTTGTTATCTCTGCCACGCCCCCTCTTTCAGGTGGTGTACCTCCATTCCAATAACATCAGTCACGTGGGCGTGGATGACTTCTGCCCTCGAGGGTTCGGGATCAAGAGAACATTCTATAATGGAATCAGCCTGTTTGAAAACCCCGTCAACTACTGGGAGGTGCAGCCGGCAACGTTCCGCTGCGTGGGCGACCGGTTTGCCATTCAGTTTGGAAACTACAAAAAATAAAGACAGGGTGATGCTGCACAATAAAAAAATAAAAATAAAAACAAGGGAGGGGGTGGTGATGGGGAAAAGGGAGAAAAGCTTGAAGAAACTTGAGTCATAGCAGAAAAGGAGTTCATATTTGAAAAGATTAATTTTAGTGTTATAGTTGTGGCGCAGAAGAGTGATGAAGACGGGAATCAAACTTGTTGAAGTGACTTCACTACGTCTGGTTTTAAATGTAAATGAAGCTTGTTTCCATCTGAAGCCGATAAAAACAAGGAGAGTGTTTGAGGAGAGCACTTGTCCCACAATGTCTATTTACAAGTTGTGAAAATTGCGAAGCCTTTCGTTGCAGTTTTTCACAATAGTTCTCATTGTGACAGAGGTCATTCTTCTGTTGTTTTTATTTTTTATTGAAAATTATAGGGAAATATGGAAAAAGCAGTGCATTTTAGAATGTTTTTATACATATAAATGGTGCTTTATGACTTTCTATGTGTGCTGGTTTGATAAACACATTGATCTAGATCCTGAAATCTCTGTAACTATTCCAAATTATCTGAGCAATAGCTTAATAATGTCTTAAGAGGACACTGAGGTTCTGTCCCAGTCTTAATAAAGGCTGCAGCACACCTGCTTCACTTTCAAATAACAAAAGTGGCGTGTTTGCACGGTGCAACATACAATAGTAGTGTTGATGCATTGTTTTGCACAGATTTTCTGTCATGCTTTATCTGCTTTGTGGTACATTACAATTAGCCTGTTTACAGCTGTAGAGCTTTGTGGAACTACTTTAACCTTAAGTATTATGTCCTGTCTCTGTTCTGTAATCTGACAACCTACTGCTGCATGTGAATAAAGATTCTTTCAGCCTGCTGCATTTAGTGATAAACAACTGGTAGACACCTAGGGTTGAAGGCTGTGTGAGAAATAAAGAAGAAATGCCAAAGAAAAACTGTTAACAGTGCACGAGTGAATTTTACAACTGCTTGAACACACACAAAAAAATAAATTCAAGGTCAATGGTCAGGTGAGTTAAGTTGACCATCAGCATGTACAACACTGTCACATGCTCGCTGCAAAATCAGTGGTGTTCAGTCAGGATTCATGAGAAAGAAAAGAGTGTCTTGCATTTTTACACACGTTCATTTTGAGTGTAAAGAATACTGATGGCTTAATATCTATGCTGTAATACCTCTAAATTAACAGTTAGAGAGGAATTATCACTGTTTATGTATGCTAACAAAAAAGAGACAGAAGAATAATGCAGACATGAAACTGATCAAAATACAGATATAACAGCTAAATGTTTTCTTACAGCCCCTCTTTACAACTTTAAACCCGACTCAAGATACTTTAATATGACAAAAGTACTGTAAACATAAATATAACTTGGCTTAAAAGTAATGAATTTATATAACCTTTGTTGTTTTTTTGTTTTATAGTTCACCAAATGTTCTGGCAATCATGTTAGTTTATGAATTTTGCCTTTATAATATGGTGAAAGGCATAATTTACAATAAATAAATAAAACAAATTATGCTATTGATAAAGGGTTAAATAGACGCCAGTTGCACTTTATTTAGTTTGGCCTTCCACTTAACTCTCATGATTAAAACGTCCTGGATTACTGAAAATCTACACCAAAATATAGTTTTTTTTTTATTAAATGGTCGTTTTTCATTTCCCACTGGGCAATCCAAAATAAAACTGAAGCCCAGTGTGGGTATTTTTACATTTTTGAACTATTTAGAATTTTCCATAGACTAGTGAACCCCGTCACTCCTGAATCACTGGGCTTCTCTGGATGACATTTATTTCTCAGACATGATTATTTGGCAACTTGTTGCTGATCAGTTAATGTGGGGTGTTCACCAGGATTAACATTATTTTAATTACCATGTGATATAATAACCAACTGCATGTTCAAAGAATGCAGAGTGCTGAATAACCACATACAGTACTGTATTTTTCAAATGAGTTGTTAAATGTATAAAAACGCTGAAAACCAACCAACCAGTTTAATGTGTAAAATGCTTAAGCTGAAGGTGGAAAGAGGATAGTTAAAGTAATAAAAGGCTAACTAAAACCCAAAAGTAAAAAAAAGGCTAACTAAAAGTAGAAAAAGCCTATTTAATAGCTTAAAGTGGCAAAAAGGTAGTAAAACGTATACTACCAGCTAGAAAACAACAGTTGGAAGCTAAAAGCTAAAAGCAGGTAAAGGCTAGTTAAAAGCAGAAGAACAATAGCAAAAACTGGAAGTGTATATATAGCACAAGAAGACATAAATAGATCCCCTCTGCTGAATCTGTTGTTAAAGAGAGTCTTTTAAGGAATCTCCAAAATGAATTTTTTTTCCGCCAAATTCAAATAGTTTAAATAAAAAAAATCAAATGCAGAATAATACAAGGTCAACAGAACAATTAGCCCTGCTTGGCTATCCTTAGAACAATGACATTGTCATAAAACGTCTTTGGCTGCCCTCCTTAATAGCCCTACTAAAATTAAAAAAAAAGCTTTACAATAATAATCTGGTTATTGGCAATACTATAAGAATTTGGAAACAGATACGGAGTTATATAAAAGCTCCGGCAGTCTACTTGGACGCTCCCATTTGCGAAAACCATTCTTTTGCTCCGGGTCTCAGCGATGTCGGTTTCCAGATTTGGAAAATGAAGGGTATCCATAAGGTGGGGGATCTGTACGTTGATGGCACGCTTGCGTCCTTTACTCAGTTGAGCTCTGTATATGATGTTCCACGGTCGGGATTCTTTCGTTTTCTACAGATTAGGGACTACGTTAGTAAAAATATATCAAATTTTAGAATTATTACAAGACATGAGACTCTGGAGGCAATAAATAAATTTGATCCTGTTAATCATGGGGCAGTGTCATACTTTTACAGCATTCTCAATAATGTACCGGTAGACCTCACTAAAATCAAGAAAGTATGGGAGGATGAGATGGGACAACAGATACCTGACGATGTGTGGGAGGAAAGTTTGAAAAGTATACATGACTGTTCAGTTAACTCTAGGCATAATCTTATACAATTCAAAACATTGCATAGACTCTATTATTCAAGAGAAAAATTAAGTACTTTTTACCCGAATGAGTCACCAATGTGTAATCGGTGTAAAGTTGCAACGGGCAACTTGCTCCACTCCTTTTGGTCATGTATACAGCTGCATACATTTTGGAAGAACATTTTTTATTTCTTTTCCACTGCTTTTGGGAAACAATGGGATCCGGATCCACTGGTTGCAATTCTCGGAGCTCCAGGGGTTTTGCCCCTGGCCAATAAATATGAGAAAGTAGCCATTTTGTTTGGTATGGTAATTGCTAAGAAGTTGATCTTGAAGGTTTGGAAGAAGGACTTTGTACCCACATTTGAACAGTGGTTGGGAGAATTGGCAAACACATTGTCTCTGGAAAGATTGAGATATTACAACGAAGACAAAATGAACATGTTTGGGACAATATGGGACTCTGTACTAAAATATATTCAATGAAGGTATCGTAGTTGATCCTTAGACTAATGTCCGGTATTATATGAGCCCTTGCTCTCTGGTGTATTATTGAAATGGTGTGATTCATAATCTGGTGTATTTACCTTATGTTGTTTTGACTGTGTGACCTTTACTATCCGATGTGCTGTTTTGTTTGGTTTGGGCGGGGTGTTGATGATACTGTAGTTTGTTTTAATACTAAAAATGCCATTAAAAAAAATAATAATAAAAAAACAGAACAATTAAATGCTCAGGATGAGAAGAACCAATTTGACTCACTAAAACAACAAAGAACAAACAAAAATATAAATAAATAAATAAATAATATATAAATTATAAGAAAACTGAGATTAAAACATTTCTGCATTTCTACTTGCAAGAGGCTTTGTTTTCATTCTCCAGATGAATACTGTACAGTGTTAAGAAATAGTAAAACACCACAAGCGACATTTAGTATATAAAATTATTAATGTTTGATCATTTTTTATAAGCAAATTAATAAAATAAATGTAGCCACCAGAGTCCAATACTGTACAATAACCTGCGCTGGCAACCTAACTCCATAAACAAACAAAGAAATAAACAAACTCACCAGTTGCCACTTTTAGAATAAACAGTCAGCTGAAGGCTTTTATCACAAACAGAGCCACCTAAAAGTGTAGAGACATATCAGTCAGAATTGCAAATAGACATTAGATAAAGGGCTTTCAATGATTTAAAACTTACCTGAGAAAGCCTGCTTGAGTCACTGACTGCTCGGAATGGTAATATAATAATATAAGCATTAGATAAAGGCTAGCATTAGCATGCTAGCTCCAAAAACAAACACCAGTTTCCACTTTTAGAATAAACAGTCAGCTGAAGGCTTTTTTCAATTGCAAATAGACATTAGATAAAGGGCTTTCAATGATTTAAAACTTACCTGAGAAAGCCTGCTTGAGTCACTGACCGCACGGCTCATAAAAATAAAAAAATTAATTAATAAATAAACAGCCGAAAGCAAGCGCTCACATTGGACGTGTTCAGGGCGGTGAAAACTACACCCAGCTTCTTCCCATTGTTTTGTAACGTCGTGGAATAACTGTGCATGCGCCATTTATAACGAGAGTCTATGGATAAGATCCAAGCACCTCCAAAACAGGAAATACATCACCAATCAGAAAACATTTTTTGAAACAATCAATATAACTCATCATTACTCATAAAATATTTATCCTACACAACTAAAAACATATATGCATATATTTTGAAATATTTTTTATTTTATTTTTATAATTTTTTAAAAAAAGTATTCAATGTAAAATGGTTCAGAAGTTCCAGTTGGGCGGCGCCCTAGTGCCCCTTATTGGCCGGCCGCCCCTGCACCGTAGTATAAAATACCTGTATTTAATTGAACAATAAAGTTAAAGTATGCAGATATTACATATAATCAGAATGCATTCTGAGGAACAAAGTCAGAAACGAACCTTTCTTTTGAATCATCTTAAGGTTTGTTCGACAAATCATTGTTCGTCACTGTTATTTATAGGTTTTTGTCATGTCCCACCCCCTCCAGAGCGGACAGACTGTCAATTGGTTATTTAACCTCTCGGTGTTGAGTGACACCGTGTGCCAGCCACTCATGAACCGATTCTGTCTCCATGGTTACGTGAAGGCCGCAGACTTGGTTCCGCATTCCTTTTGTGATAACGGATAATTTATGAGGTTTGTTTGTACAACCGGGACACATAGTATCACGCTTTCACTTTGGCTCTATGGTCTACCGTGAAAGCGTTAACACACTATTATTTGGTGTATAATCCTTACTGTTATTAGTGTGAGAACCTTACTGTCTAATTATTAAGTATAATATGTGTTGTGATTTAACTTTATTTATGTTAATCAATGTGTGGGCCTTGTGACACACACGCTGCCACGTGCTCAACTCTTCTCTGCTCAGAGAACAAATAAGGAGCAGGCAGTGTCTTACCTGTGTCTAGCTGCACCTAGAATGTTTGATTAGCTTGTAATTATATCAGTTGTGAACTTGTAAGATTATCATAAGCAAATGTGAGATTATATGTAGGCTAAAACATAAAGTAGTAAACATTTTAAAATGAATACAGTCCTGCAAATATAATCAATGAAGACACGCACACACATTGTATAAAATGCATAATTTCACATCATCAGTGACATTTCAAAGTTTGTAAAAAGACATGTAAAAATATAAAAAGATGTAAAATCCAACAGTCCAAAAACTAAAAGACGACAACACACCAGACGCAATATTGCGCAATCAGCGCAACACTTCAACTCTAAGCGGTCTCTGTATTGTTCTAGCTTTAATGTCGGACCAACTACATTATGTTACCTCCACAATAACAAGAACCCGTGGCTTTAATGAAGCACGAGGCGCACAACAAGCCGCGAACTGAATCTTTCAAACGTGGCGCTCGGTGCGTCACGGCGCGCGCTGCGCCTCCTCCTCTCCCCTCCGTGCACTCGGAGCCAGCCGTGCTGGAGGAGGCAGATCCGACGCTCGCGCACCGATGTGCGGCGATGCCATCGCGGCTGGAAGCGGACAGACAGCGGCGACGGAGAGATTCGTCTGTGGAGGCGACATGAGTCCGAGGAGGAGCGAGCAGCGTCAGTGAGGAAGAGGAGCTGCTCCTGCGGCCTGTCGGAGCGAGCCGGGGGCTGGATTTGACAAGTCGGGGTGGGGGGAATGCGCTGCTGCGGCAGAGCACTTGAGGAAAACAAGCTCTTCGTGAAGATAGAGGAAAACATGCAACCAGACACTCAGACGAGTAAATGTTGGCTTCTTTTCTGATTTTGGATTGAAATAGTTTGAAGGGCAAGCTGTGAGGTGTTCATTCATCTTCTCCTGTGAATTCTGCTTCAGCATTCAGTGTTGAACTGCAGCCTGAGCCTCAGTGCAGCTGGAATATTGAAATGTTTTTGATTCATGTTTGGCTTTCACACCACAGCTGAAGATAAGCCCTTCTAAATAAAGAGACAAACATGACACCTGTTTGTAGCTGCTCGTCATAGCCAGGCTTCTTTTATCTCTCAGGAGAAGATCTGACACTGACACAGATCTGCTGCCGCCTTGCTACTCACTCAGCTTCTTTCTGTTTATATGCCAGACTACTGAAAGATGCACGGAGGAAGAGGAGGAGACAAGTGGAGCATGTTCTTCCTGGTCCTGGATTGGTTATAATCAGATTACTATTTAAGAAAAACAAGGTAATGTGCATCTGCAATGAGCCAGCCTTTCAAATGCAACAATACTCCAAAGTTTTAGAGCACAACTTTTGTAGTATGCAAATATAACATCTGGACAAATAAACACATTGTAGGAATAAGAATGCACCACGCCATGAAGTTCATTGATACAGACCTTTTGCACACTCTGACATGGTGGTGTAGATTGTTCAAGCTTTTCTCCAGGCTGTTGAAGACATTCATGGTTCAAATGCATGGGCGTAGCCAGGATTTTGTGAGGGGCGGTTCGTTTAAAGAAAAAGTGGACCTGGAAAGAGCAACACGCCTCGGTGGTTCACTGGAAGCGCGTCGGGTTGCCACTCCAAACTTTCTCTCGACTCGGGTTCGATCCTCACTTGGTTGAACTCGAATCGTCAAAGTGGGCAATATTTCAACTTATTTTACGTTTGTCTTTTATTGGATTAAAAAAAAGGAGTTTGTGTTAACCACAGGCATATTAAAGGTGAAGTCTGCAGTTTCTGTAGAACATCAGCACTTAGAAAAAATTTCAACAAGCAAAGCATTCTGATCCCTCCCCCTCAGAGCCATATATGGCTCTGCCCCCTTGTGGTCTGTTGAAATTCAAATTCAAGCTCTGTTTTTATTGGCTGATTCAAATTCAAGCTCGGTTTTTATTGGCTGGTTACAAACTTTGTTTTTATTGGCTGGAAAATGGCGGGTCACTTTTTCTTTTTAGAAATGCTTATTTACCACCTGGAGAAGCAAGGGGACAATATTTTTTTAAAGTTTTTTTCAGAGATTACCTCTCTAACATCAATCTAGTGACAGAGTGAAGAAATATGTTAAAAATATATTGTTAGAAAAGTTACATATAGCAGCTTTAACGCCAAATTTACACTACATGCGTTCCGGCTCCGCCCCGCTCCGGTCCGACCTCCGCAGCAAATACGCACCCATTATAATCAATGACAGAATTTACACTGGCTCCGCACGGCGGCGGCGAGCTGCGCCGAGCGGACGGCAGTCCGTCAAAATTAGAAATATTTCTATTTCTGCCGGACGCCGGAGCTGTGCCGGAGTCAACTTTTGAAGATTACGTCGCACCAACAGGAAAAGGAACGAGCACAACTTCCGTATTTACAAAATAAAATCACCACGGGCGGACTAATCCTAGCTCTATACGGATTTATTTGTACAAAAATGCTGTCAAACTATCATTTATGACTACGCCTACAAACGCAATACAAGAAATAAATAAATAAATAAAGTATTTTATTCTGAAATGTAATACATCACTTCCTGTTGCTCAAACCATGTCCTGTCGCTCATTTACGAGAGAAGATCAAGGCAGCAGTCTCTACTGTTGTTCTCCTTCTTCCACCGAATGAATTGTTTTGTTCTGACTTACTTATTTATCACTTGATTTATCGCGCGATCTCGCAATTCCCGCGCATGCGTCTCGGAGCGGCGCATCCAGGTGGACCTGAGAGGAGCGGAGGTAGTGTAAACTGGACTCGCTCAGCTGCGACCTGCGGAGCGGGGCGGAGCCGGACCGCATGCAGTGTAAATTTGGCGTCTATGGTGTTAACCGGTTTGACATTAGCGGCGTCTCCAAACCTTCTCTTTCCACCTCTCTTAACACAGAACTTGTGTCGTGTGGGAGTTGTAGGCGGGACTTCATAGGCAAAGTGGGCGGTTTGTTTGAACCCCCCGAACCCCCCCTGGCTACGTGCATGAAATGTTTCAGCCTGCTTCTTACAGGACTAAAAGGTTGAGGGTGGATGACTCAAGTGGCCATGATGTGACTGATAGCACTCCAACCTTCTTTGTCCAGGTGGTCTGCATGGCCTATGGTTTGCGTTATAGGACATTGGCTTGCTGTATTACAAAAATGAACCTATACTGATCCTCCTCTGTGCTTAATGGTGGGTTCTGCAGTAAGGCACCACTCTTATAATGCATCTGATGAGGTGATTGAATCAAATATCTCTTCCCACAAGACTGATCTACAGTATAGTGGAACACACAGATGACCCCTGGCTGAACTCAGTCTCTAGTTGTTCAATCTCAAGTGTTTGTGAGGGTGGTTTATATTTTTCAAACACTTTTAAACTTCCCATACCTGCAGTTGTGTCCAGATGTTCATGGATTCCTTGTTTAGATAAGTTGAGCTGCCAGCTGTGGAAGATGAAAGCATCTGCAGGGTTAACTGAAACATAATGCTGAGCATGTTCTCTACAGCGCTGAGTTATTTTCTAATTGTGTTGACTTGCCAGTACTCTTTTCTTAACACTTTTTTGAGTGTTTGGATTTTTATGAATCTTTAATGCCTGCCATTTTCGTGAAAAATGTTTACAGTCTGGTGAGGAAGTTTGACTTAAGAGCTCTGAATAATACGTGAGTATTGAAGAAACATTACAACCACAATGGCTTTATGGTTGTTACATCACAACGTTTAAGGCGTTTGTTATGAGGAGACACGAATATGGTTTTTGTACCAAAAGAACCTTGAGATGTTTGGCAAGATGACGTTAGAATTGGCGTTTTAGTGTTCCTCCACACTACTTTAATCAAAACAAACACAAGCTGTGCTGTAATGCTTGAGAAGTTCTATCAGTCTGTGTGAAAACTATAACCAAAAATGATGAATAATTATCAATACTTCACATTTTCTCTTGGTGTCTTCAGTGATCAGGAGGCGATGGCAGCGTTGGCTGAGCTTTAGCATCTCTGATGGATGCCCACCTCCTGCACGCCTGATCCTGCACTATAGGCTGCCATCTCCCCTTTCTCTCCCTCTGCCTCTCCTCCTGTAACTCGCACCCCCACCTCCTCTTCCAC
>JBBPBX010035481.1:10200-23774 GCA_038048925.1 Garcialebias charrua
CTCCAGGGTCTTGGAAGTTCTTGTCCTGGTTCACGAGCGACACTTGGGGTCAGGTGATGTTAAAGATTTTGGCCCCTCCGACTGCGATTCTTATTCTTTTCTGTGTGGGGTGCATTATACCTTGTGCTAGAGTGCTTGTTACTAAGATGATTCGAGCTGAAACTGAGACTGGAACAGGTACTGTGTTCCCCCTGATGCAGACCACAGATGACTTCTCACCAGGTGGCCCGAATCACCTGGAGTTGGCGGAATCTAGATATCTGTGTGTGTGGGCTCCCATGATTATGGGGAGCCCAGAAGATGGTGTGTTGGATTTTACAGCCTTTTATACTTTTATTTATCTTTTTACAAGCTTTGAAATGTCACTGATGATGCCATTTATATAATAATAATAATAATAATAATAATAATAATAATAATAATAAACTTTATTTGTATAAAATCAAAAAAGGCGTTCAATACAAGATCAACTGGACTTTATTTGTTACAGAAGACGTTTCGACCTCTATCCAGAGGGCTTTTTCAATTCTATTAGCAGACTGTGTGCGTGTAGAGTTATAACAGTCTTAAGGGCGAGGCAAAGCTCAGCGTTCTCGATATACGCTGCTCTACGCGCGCATTCTGTGCGCACGCGTTCACGGGCAGAGCTCTTCTTTCTTTCTCACGTTAAATGCTCGCTCTATCCAGAGGGCTTTTTCAATTCTATTAGCAGACTGTGTGCGTGTAGAGTTATAACAGTCTTAAGGGCGAGGCAAAGCTCAGCGTTCTCGATATACGCTGCTCTACGCGCGCATTCTGTGCGCACGCGTTCACGGGCAGAGCTCTTCTTTCTTTCTCACGTTAAATGCTCGCGTTCTCGCTCCAAATCCTTGTTGTAATGTGATCAGCTGCGCGCAGAGCAGGACAAACTGAGGTCGCTGATTGGTCACTTGCTGACACGCCTACTGAAATGATTGACAGCTCAGTGATACAAGCGCTGGCTTTGCTCCAGACGAGCAGCTGTTCGCTCCGCTGCTGCTGCTGCGGTCTTTCTAACTTTATATGTTAATATAAACTTCTAAAAAATAAAAATAAAAACAGGGAGCGCTATTCCAGCTGCTCACAGCCCACCAGGAAATAGTTAAAACATCGCGCTGCCAGGTAGGACATGAATTCATTCATTTCAGTCATGGAGTGAACGGAGGATGAAGCGATTACTTGACTTTAGGCAAAAAAACAAAAGAAAAGGCCCAATCAGCGATAAAAAAGAGGAATTTAATTCATTTGTGTGTCATACAAAACAGTCCGCCACCAGGGCAGTTTATTGTGAGACACCGCACAAGCGTGCGCGGTCGTAAAAAAAGAGCTTTGCGCATTCGCGCGAGCGTTCAAAAGTCTTGTGCAGCGGCGCACGCACGGCGCTCACACAGCGTGGCGCCGCGCTCGGTCCAGCGCGCAGCTATGCCTCGCCCTTTAGGAGTCACGCACCAACATATGTAAATTGCAAGCTGAGGTAACACATACATGTAAATTGACCGATCACACCTTAACAGTAGGGGGTTCCCTTGAGGTCTCTGACAGAAGACACACAACTGTATGTAAATTGACAAAAACACACCTCACAACCCAACAACAGAGGTTTCTCAAAAAACTTTGCTAGTCTAATTCACAGACAAGACACCTCTGCTCCCATCCTTTTATTTGTATAGCACCTTCCTACAATGCCTTGCATTGACCAAGGTGCTTAAAGCTGCACTATGTAACTTTGTAGTGCAGTCTGTAACTTTTCTAACAATATATTTTTAACATATTTCTTCACTCTGTCACTATCTACTGACAGACTGATGTTAGACAAAGTAATCTCTGAAAAAAACTATAGTCCCCTTGCTTCTCTATCAGCATTTATAAAAACACTAAAAACACAGAGTGACCCGCCGTTAACCAGCCAATAAAAACAGAGTTTGTAACCAGCCAATAAAAACAGAGCTTGAATTTGAATCAGCCAATAAAAACAGAGCTTGAATTTGAATTTCAGCAGAGCAAGGGGGGCAGAGCCATATATGGCTCTGAGGGGGAGGGATCAGAATGCTTTGCCTGTTGAAAATATTTGTAAGTTCTGTGCTCTTGTAACCGCCCACATCTGACTCGTCTGTACTCTGCGTTGTGTCACGGGTAAAAAGAATCAGCAGACGAGGACTGCAGCAGTAGGGCAGGTTTATTCTGTTTCAAACAAGAGTACATTTAGTACAGCAGTTCTCAGGCTCTGGCCTCCCCACACACACCTCTCTCCAGCGCAGCACGGCGCAATCTCACCGGAATGTGTTGAAACCAACCAAAATTCTCAGAAATTCATAAATAATAAAGTAAACTCTCCATTCATTCAAAAACAATTAAAATAAAACACAAACAGAACTATTCTGCCCAACAGTTACAATTCTTATATTTCAAATTGAATTAACAAAAAAAATAGATTCCATTATAACATGAAAATGTACTAATACATTAACTTAACATCTAGATAACATTTTGAAAGAACTCACATACCTGTTTAAAACAAGAGTACATTTAGTACAGCAGTTTTCAGGCTCTGGCCTCCCCACACACACCTTAACCAATCAGAAGAACAAAAAAAAGAACCACATTGGCATGAAACCTCGACAAATGTCAGTAACTTGGGGATTAAACACCCAATAGTGTGCTGCACTAAACATAAAACAGTTTAAAAACGATATATATCAAGTTGTGAGTTTACAGAATATACTTTTAAGAACATTTTGAATACTTTAATACACAAACAGAAGACAGCTGCTGTGACACCTACCTCTCTCCAGCGCAGCACGGCGCAATCTGGAGGAGAGAGCGGGAATGCGCGGCAATACAGAGGATGTGACGCGGAAACAGGAAACAAGAAAATAAAAGCTTCTCCGCCAAAATAAAATGCAGTTCAGAAATCAAGAAAAACAGATTATGAAGATGGATTTGGGGTGAAATATAAACATTTTTTACACACTTGCTACATCCACCCCTCCTATATTTCACCAAAATCTAAGTCAGTCTCAGTTGTACAATCCCAATACTGTACATGGAAAACTGACGGATTCGATGAAAATTTTGCACAGAGTCGCCATAACCAAGTATAACATTCAGCTTGAGAGCCACCTATAACAGGTTTCGAAGGAACATACGGTTGATCAGACCTCTGCCCTTCTCAGATCAATATGATGCCATCTACACCATACAATTCTGTGCCAACTTTAAACCCATCAACACAATACAGGATGTATATTTGAGGAAAACAATATTCCATTACAATTACTTTGCTGAACTAAACATATACAAAACTCTAAACAAATGAATTCACTCAAAACCAAGTAAGAATGGACTGGGATTTTTGGCTCACAGAGTTTGCCAAATCCTTAAAATCAAAAGGTCTTTGAACCATGGATTCAATGAGTCTGTTCACCCTTTTGCTGACCCTGCCCACTCGAGTCCTGACGACTTGGTCACTATTCTCTGAGGGATGACACATGTCCGGGTTAGCATCTGAGTTCACCGGAAGAGCCTCTGTGTCCATGGAGTGTGCATGACTCACTGTATGCAACTCTTCTTCTGCCACATGCCCATCAGCATGTTCTCCTGAAAGTTCCATCACACTGTGAGTCGTCACAAGACTCTGGTTGGATAAACCTGGTTCTGACACTCCTTGATCCAAAGAAGCCGTGCTCTCACAGTTTGTCGATTTGCTCATTTCCCAGGCATTATCTCCATCATCCAAACTTCTTTCTTCCCCAACATCAAAGGAGTCCGACAGGCCTTGTGCCTCCTCTGCCCCATCAACAGCAATTTCATCCTGGGCCGTTGCCACAGGTAGAAAACTGACGTCCAGTAACAGGTTCCTGTGCACAATCTTTTTGTTGCCTTGCTTGTCCTCCAACTTGTATGTGTGAGTTTGAAGATTCCTGTCAACAACTGTATAAACTGTAGCACTCCACTTGTCAGATAACTTTTTCTTCCCTCTTTCACCCTTGTTTGCCAGCAAGACTCTGTCTCCACAGTTCAAATGGGTACCTTTCACTTTTCGGTTGTATCCTTCTGCCTGTTTATCTTGTTCTTCCACAGCATGTGCTTGAGCTATCCTAGCTGCCTCATACAGATGTGACATGAGTGTTTTGGCGTAGTTCTTGTAATCAGTAGTCACCGGATCACACAACACCTGTTTGAAGATCACATCCACAGGGAGCCTCGGAATCCGACCAAACATGAGTTGGAATGGAGCAAATCCTGTAGTCTCGTGGACTGTTGCATTATATGCAAAAGTCAATGTTTGTATTTGTTCAGGCCATTTGTTCTTCTCTCTGAGGGGCAATGATCGGAGCATGCTGCCAAGCGTGCGGTTGAACCTTTCGGTGCCCCCGTTTCCCATGGGATGGTACACAGTGGTGTGAGACTTTGACACTCCCGCCAGTCGAAGCAGTTCAGCAATGAGTTCACTTTCAAAGTTTGCTCCCTGATCTGAATGGATCCGTTCAGGAAATCCATACACACAAAATACGTGGTCCCACAACTTTTTAGCAACCTGCTTTGCTGTTTGATTGGCGCATGAAAATGCATGGGCTAACTTTGTGAAATGGTCAGTCAGGACAAGCATGTCCACTGAGTTTTGCTTTTTATCTTCCGCACTCCAAAAGTCTAAAGATTCAAGATTCAAGTTCCTTTATTATCCCCGAAGGGCAATTAGATTTGCAGTCAATAGGTGTGCACAGTTTCATACATACATGTGCACTTACACACACATACACATATAAACACAAGACAATAAAACATTAAAATAACAGTGTTAAAATTAGTGTGCATTAAGAAACCTGATGAAACACACCAACTCCATTGGAGCAACAGTTCTTATACTTTTAAGAGGGGCTCGCGCACAAGGTTCTGGTGTTTTAGCAAGAATGCACCTCTGACAACACTTGACGTACTCCTTCACATCAGTATCCATCTTCGGCCAGAAAAATCTCTGTCTTGCTAGATGGAGTGTCCGTGCCTGCCCCTGATGTCCAGCCATGTCATGAATACCTTGCAAGGCTCTTTCCTTGAGACTGTCAGGAAGAACAAACTGATGTCTTTTCTGTTTACTGAGGGGATCTCGAGTGACTCTATAAAGGATCCCATTTGTAATCTTGAGCCTCTCCCACTGCTTAATGATCACCATAGCTCCAACGCTGAGCCCTGCTCTTTCACGTCTGGATGGACGCCTCTCTCGGGTAATGAATGGCAAGATTTTGGAAACATCAGGGTCAAGCTTTTGGGCATGTTGTAATTCATCCAAAGTGAACACAGGGAGTGAATCTTGCCCTGGTATGCCCAGACTTTGGACAGACTGGATTAGTGCCACTGCACGAGTCTCAGCGACCAAATCCCATTGGTCGTGCATCTCCAGGAGAGCCTTGACTGCCACTGTGTCACACTGGGAAGGTTGCAAACTACAATAGAGTTCTGAACCACAAGGTAGTTTCTTCACTTTTTGGTTCTGGACCTTTAGATGAAAAGCATCCTGGACCCCATCTTGGCTAATGCCATCAGCTTCGATAAGGAGACGAGAGTAGCCCTCAGTGATGATCCTATGACTGACAGTTGTTGCAAATGGATCTCTACTGAGTGCGTCCGCCACTGTGTTCTTGGACCCAGGTATGTGTTTAAGATCAAAAGAGAAGGGTGCCAGCTTTGCAACCCAACGTTGCTCACAAGCATCAAGTTTTGGCTTTGTCATGATGTAGGTGAGTGGATTGTTATCAGTCCACACTGTGAATGTTTGACCTCTTAACCAATGACTGAACTTCTCACATATACTCCATTTCAAAGCCAAAAATTCAAGTCTGTGAGCGGGGTATTTCTTTTGAGAGTTGCTCAGCGTCTTGCTGGCAAATGCGATGGGGCGAGCTTTCTCTTCTCCAGCTGGTACTTGAGACAAGACAGCTCCAAGTCCGTCCAGTGAAGCATCAATAGACAAAATCAGAGGCTGTGAGAAATCTGGGTGTGCAAGAACAACACAATTCAACAGCTTTTCTTTAAGACTTAAAAAGGCTGTTTCACACTCCTGTGTCCAGTCAAATGGTCTCAGTTTTCTGTAAGAACCTGCATTTGTTGTTGTTTTGGTTTTACCCTTCCTCTTCTGCCCAGCAGTTAGAGCAAACAGTGGCTTGGCAACAGATGAACAGTTTGGAATGAAATGTTGGTAATAAAACACCATACCGAGGAAGGACTTTATCCTCTTGACTGAAGGCGTGCATCCATCATCCTCCATCAGGTCAGCCTTTGTCATCTTTGTAATGATTTCAACCTTTCCAGGGTCGACAGACACTCCATGGCCATCTATGATATGTCCCAGAAATTTCACTGATGATCTCATAAAGTGACATTTCTTGGGGCTCAACTTGAGATTGTGCAGGCGAAGGCGTTGGAACACAACCTCTAACCTCTCCAGAGACTCTTTTTCACTCGAAGCAAAGACAAGGAGATCATCCAAGTAGCACAACAAACTGCTGAAATTCAGATCTCCGAATATGCTGAGCATCATCCTCATGAAAGAGGCAGGGCTGTTACACAGGCCTTGGGGCATTCGATTATATTCATACAAGCCCATTGGAGTTGTGAATGCTGTGTATTTCTTGTCCCCCTCTGCCATAGGAATGTTGTAAAATCCTGATGTCAAATCCATAGTGCTGAAGTAAGTGTTGCCTCCAAGAGCGGCTAAGCAGTCGGACTGGTGTGGGAGTGGGTGTGCGTCTTTGAGTGTCCTTGCATTTAACCACCTGAAGTCTGTGCATATCCTCAGACTGCCATCCTTCTTCCAGACTAGCACAAGAGGAGAGGCATATTCACTCACAGATTTCTTTATTATCTCCTGTTCCTCCATGTCAGATAAAACCTGGCGCAACTTGTGATAATGAGCTGGTGGGATTCGGCGGTATGGAAGCCGAAATGGTCTATCATCAACAAGCCGGATGCGATGTACAAAGCCTTCTGCCTTGCCACAATCTAAAGCATGCTTGGAAAAAACATCATTATATTTCTCAAGCAGCTCGACCAACCTTGTTTTCCCTGCGTCGTCACTATGGCATAAGTCAATATTAAGGTCACCAAGCCCAACCTGTTGCAATCGCAGTTTCAGATCTGCAGGCCCCTCTTTGACATGTCCCTTCTCTGGAGCAGCGGTTTCAACCTGGCTGATGCCTTGAAAAACCTCAAAATCTTCAACCGCCAGGCAAGGGGACACGTCTGCCAACTTGCTGTTTCTTTTCAGCGTGATGGGCTTGTCTGAGAGGTTAGCGACTTTTAAAGGGACCCACCTGTCTCCCCATAAAGGAGTAATAATGCGAGCCACCATGATGTTACGTGGCATCGACTTAGATGAGGTTGGTTCAGTGATTACAGTACTCCCTGGAGACATGGGGATGTCATGTGGTAGCTTACCCCACACCAGATGTTCAGTCCTTGCCAGTAGAGTGATAGACTGTTGTAGTTTGACTGTGCCAATCTTCTCTGGGAGTTCTTCACCTCTCCACCGAGGAGTGCTTGCCATCATGTCGAGAAACCGCTCACATTCTGGGAGAAGACTGGGACTGGACACTAGACGCCAATAATCATTGGTTATTTTCAGCTGATGCATGAGAAATCTTATGACATTTGTGCCAATGATTAAATCGTCCCTTTGGCCTGGCACTACTAACACAGGGACAACACATGTCTCGCCATACAGTTTCATTTCTACCTCATACATGCAGCGGGGTTTGCTGAGTGTCCCTCCACAACCAATGAGAACAATTTCTTGAGAGAGGGGAACAGGTTCCGAAAGTGAGTTCTGATTCAGCATCATTTGTTCCACCCTTTCACTCAGTGTACAGGCCATGGAACCTGAGTCAAGCATCCCTTGTAACTGAAACTTGTCATTTAGAGTCACAGGCGTATAAAACAGTTCATCAAATGGCTCAACTCGTTGTGTATTTTGAGCTATTACCTTAGCACCAACTGGTGCTGCTGCACATGCCTTTTCATATTGCTGCTCAATGTCATTATTATTGAGGGTTTTGTCTTTTGAGCCCACACCACCCCTCATCCCATGCAGGCCAGCTAGTTTAAATGCTGTGGGTCTTGTGACTGAAGACCATGCTCACTTCTGATGGATAACCGGTTGGGACAGTCTCGCTTAATATGATTTGGTTCAAAACATGCTAAACACAAGCGTTTCTGTTTGCAGTGTGAGATGGTAGAATGATCTCGAGACTGACAAACCCTGCATGCTTTGTGATGCACTTGGCTGGGTGAGTTCTGTCTGCCTGCAATCTGACTGTTCTGTGAAAGTGTACGTTCAAAGAGACTGATTAAAGTTCTCATGCAGCTGTCGTTACAATGTGATGGGGCTGCTGCGCCAGTCTCTTGGTGTGATGGCATGTCTGTTAAGTGACATGGTGGTGGTGATAATTGTTCAGGAGCAAGAGCCTGAGCATGAGCTGTAGCTAGTTTAGGATATCCTGACCTGGAGAATGCCCGCTCTCTGGTTTCAATCTGGTAACGATCAATGTGCTCCTGAATTTCACTGGCTGTCCATTTGTCTGGTGCTTTGAACTTCAAAATGGCAGCAAGCGCTGGGTCTGGGCAATGTTTCACAAACATCATAGTTGCTTCTTGGCACGGGTCATCTACATGCCGCCCTAGTCTCTTCAAGCCTTCTTCTGCTGCATCAACTGCCTTGTTCAAGCGTACCCAGTAATCTAGAGGTGTTTCTCTTGCTAGTGGTACAGTGTTGTAAAAGTCTGCCATCGGCATACATGAATAAGGCACATCACTAAAATGTTGTCTGAGGATGCTGTAGACAATATCTGGTTTTTCCTGAGGCTTTAATGAAGGGCTGCTTCGCAGAGTTATCCTCACGATATCCTTAGCTTTTCCCATCAACTTAGAGAGGATCTCAGGGTACTGTTCATTAGTGGGTGTGCCTCGTTTTCTGAAGTAGATTTTCATTAATTCTTCCCACTCGCCAACAGTGTTTTTGTCAGATCCATCTCCCCTGAAGGTGGGGGGTTCTTTGACATCTGGCTGTATTACTAGCTTTGCCCCAGTCAAGTTGAGGTAAGTAGGTTCACTCTGTGATTGGTCCACATTGCTCTGAGATTGTGGACCTATAACTTCACTTTTCCCACATTCACCCATAAGACGGTCCACTATAGACTGTCCAACCTGCTGTGCAATGCTTGTAATAAGGTCACTTAATGGTGGGTCAGTACTAGCCAAATTGTCCGGGACCGCACCATCATGCACAATACTAGAAGATACATTGTCAACTACACGTGTAGAACAAAAGGCAGGAGAGCCTGCAACATTAGTGTTTTGAACTGGAGTAAAAGGCAAAGCCTCGATCATTCTCCCTCTCCCCACAGAGAAGTTAACACCGCTCAACAAACATTTATCCTCATCTTTCTTACTTTTAACATAAGTCATTTTCAGTTTTTTTTTTTTTTTTTTTTACAGTTCTTTACATAAAAACAAATATATAAAATTATTTCTGTTGCTCGAGCAAAACACTATTCCACATTCAACTCCGTCATACTACATGTATTCAGTTTGTATAGATGTGTTAATGTAACAAGCAACCTCAGGCGACCAGCTGACGTTGATCCACTCTTCACGAACCACAATGAACTTGTCCGAAGCAGTGTGTATCCGGGTCGTCACGGCACCAATGTAACCGCCCACATCTGACTCGTCTGTACTCTGCGTTGTGTCACGGGTAAAAAGAATCAGCAGACGAGGACTGCAGCAGTAGGGCAGGTTTATTCTGTTTAAAACAAGAGTACATTTAGTACAGCAGTTCTCAGGCTCTGGCCTCCCCACACACACCTCTCTCCAGCGCAGCACGGCGCAATCTCACCGGAATGTGTTGAAACCAACCAAAATTCTCAGAAATTCATAAATAATAAAGTAAACTCTCCATTCATTCAAAAACTATTAAAATAAAACACAAACAGAACTATTCTGCCCAACAGTTACAATTCTTATATTTCAAATTGAATTAACAAAAAAAATAGTTTCCATTATAACATGAAAATGTACTAATACATTAACTTAACATCTAGATAGCATTTTGAAAGAACTCACATACCTGTTTAAAACAAGAGTACATTTAGTACAGCAGTTTTCAGGGCTCTGGCCTCCCCACACACACCTTAACCAATCAGAAGAACAAAAAAAAAGAACCACATTGGCATGAAACCTCGACAAATGTCAGTAACTTGGGGATACCCAGCTTGGGGTGTCTATGAGTGTGTAGTGTCCGCGGGAACTCAATAACCACACCGTGTCGCTTCGTGCACCAAACTTTACTGAACTCAAAACCCCCCCCACACACACATTTACCCATGCCGTAAAGCATCTCTTAAAGGCACAGTAACATGTCGTAACAAACAGAGCACACCATTACAGACCCAACAAACACACTAAACACTGTGTTTTCTGAACACAACATTTTCCCCCCTTCACCCCCCTTGAAAACATAACACTTTGCAAAGAATAACAGATTAATCTGGACTCAATAAAACACAGATTAACAGATCTTCAGTAACACAATCACCCTGTCACATAGTCCCCAAGCCAGACAGGCGGGGCCCTCATACTCTGGGGCCATGCTGGCTGCTGAGTGGAGTCGGGCAAAGCTGGTGGAGTATCCCCCACCCGAAAAGTCATTGGCCTAGGCTGCCAACCCAGCGCCGTTGCTGGGGTCAGCGGTGAAACAGATGCTGGTGGGGCGATGACCCTGTGCAGACGGTTTGCGTGCCAACGACCCCCATTTTCCAGTCTGTATGTGGCCGGCCCCAATTGCTTAACCACCCGCAGTGGCTCTGACCAGAAGGATTTCAGTTTATTTCTCCGATGACGCCGTTTGATCCTGACCCAATCCCCTGCAGCCAGTGAGGGGGTCTGCACTCGGTGCGTGGCATCAAACCAATCCCCTGCAGCCATTGAGGGGGTCTGCACTCGGTGCGTGGCATCAAACCAATCCCCTGCAGCCATTGAGGGGGTCTGCACTCGGTGCGTGGCATCAAACCTCTCTTTCATCCGGGCCTGCGAACCCTTCACCTGAGCTCTGGCTTTCTGGAGCTCTGGGCTCCCGCGTGCAGGAGCTGGCTCAGCTCTCAGACAGTCCAGGGGTTGCTTCAGTTCGCGCCCGATCATCAGCATCGCCGGTGAAACTCCTGTGGTGGGATGCTTGGATGCCCGGATGGTCAAGAGGGTTTGGTTGAGAGCGTCGCTGTATGTTCTCCCCTCCTCCAGACAGGCTCGGAGTCCATTTTTGAGAGTTTCGTTGAGTCGTTCCACACCACCATTGCTCTCTGGGTGATAAACTGCTGTCCTGATGTGCCTGATGGAGCGTAGTGTGAGGAACTCTGTGAACTCTGCTGAGGTGAACTGGGCCCCATTATCCGTCGTAACAACACTGGGGAGGCCCCAGCGTCCAAACAGGTTGTCCAGGCAGTCTATGATGGTGTGTGCAGTGATGGAGCTCAGTTGACAAACCTCAGGCCACTTCGAGTGAAGATCATGAACAACCAGCAGGTAGCGAGCGTGAGCAGGTGCCCCCTGAAGTTCCCCACAGATGCCGACCTGAATATGTTCCCAAGGTGAAAGTGGCCAAGGGGTCGGGGTGAGAGGGGCTGTGGCAGGCTCACTCACAGCAAAGCCCAGGGCGAGGAACAAGTCTAGGCCCATAATGTTAGCTCCCTTCCGGGTGATGCAGAACTTGGCGTCAGGCGTAAATTGCTGATCATACTGGACAGGGAGGCGGACCACGCCCAGAGTGTCGATGGGAGAGTGACCATAGCCCAACAGGGTTGTAGTGGCTGCTTCCAGGGGTGTACGGCTGAAGAAACGATCATACGTGCTTTTATTCAAAATTGACACTTTGGCCCCTGTGTCCACAAGGAGCGGGACGTGAGCTGCACCCACGCGACATGTGCAGAGCTTGAACGACGGCTGCAGAGTCTGTACAGTGTTAATGGGAACCACAGTAGTATCCTGGCGAGCTGAAGAGGAGCGGCAGCAGCGTGCAAAATGATTCAGTTTATCGCATTTATGACAAAGTTTCCCATGTGCAGGACATGACTGGTCTCTAGTTGCATGGTTAGAGGAGCCACAGTTACCACAGCTCCTGGCCCCCCTCCTGCTGGCCCCCCTGTCCACTCTCTGCACATCCCAGCTGCCACTCGGCCAGTCAGCCCCCTCCTCTGTGTGATAAACGGCCGGTGTTGATGACGTCACTGGTTCGTGCGCCGCGCGGGAGAATTTTCGCGCCTCTGTTAGTGCTGTTTCAAGCTGCTTTCCAATAACCAGAGCGCCCGCCAGCGTCATGGAGTCTGGTTCTAATAAAAGTCTCTCCCTCAGTTGGTCACACGACGTCTTTTCTATCAGCTGATCTACTATGAGTCCATCTTCTAACGCCCCAAACTCACAGAGTCTAGCCAGCTCTCGTAGTGCTGAGATGTAGTTGGCTACAGACTCACCCGGTCGCTGCTTCCTCTGACGAAACTCGAAGCGGTTCATCCGCCGGCTCCGCCCGGAGCTGAAATGAGTCCTCAGTGCAGCTGTGGCCGTGGCGTATTTATTGTCCGCTAACGTGAGCGTGGCGAGGATTCTCTGACCCTCCTGGCCCAGACAATGGCGGAGGAGCGCGCACTTCCTCGCTTCCACCAGTTCAGTGTGTCCCAAAGCCAGCAAGTAGTCCTCGAACGCAGCTCGCCATCTGTCCCACGGGACGGCTGGGTCGCCGGGGACAGGCAGGAAAGGTGGCGGTGGTGGTAACGCGAGTCCGGACATCCTCGTCTGCCAAAATGTAGTGTCCGCGGGAACTCAATAACCACACCGTGTCGCTTCGTGCACCAAACTTTACTGAACTCAAAACCCCCCACACACACACATTTACCCATGCCGTAAAGCATCTCTTAAAGGCACAGTAACATGTCGTAACAAACAGAGCACACCATTACAGACCCAACAAACACACTAAACACTGTGTTTTCTGAACACAACAGAGTGCACACCTATTTCTCCAGCTCCCCGAGCGCTTTCGGGCTGCTCACTGCACCACCTGGTAGGTGGTTGGGTTAAATGCAGAGACGAATTTCGTCTGTGTATGGGAACATACGCAGATGACAGGAATAGACATTATTATTATTAAACACCCGATAGTGTGCTGCACTAAACATAAAACAGTTTAAAAACAATATATATCAAGTTGTGAGTTTACAGAATATACTTTTAAGAACATTTTGAATACTTTAATACACAAACAGAAGACAGCTGCTGTGACACCTACCTCTCTCCAGCGCAGCACGGCGCAATCTGGAGGAGAGAGCGGGAATGCGCGGCAATACAGAGGATGTGACGCGGAAACAGGAAACAAGAAAATAAAAGCTTCTCCGCCAAAATAAAATGCAGTTCAGAAATCAAGAAAAACAGATTATGAAGATGGATTTGGGGTGAAATATAAACATTTTTTACACACTTGCTACATCCACCCCTCCTATATTTCACCAAAATCTAAGTCA
>JBBPBX010035482.1:0-13946 GCA_038048925.1 Garcialebias charrua
CCAGATTGAAACTCTTCATAAATGTTGTTGTTGGACAGGTGAGAGTGAAGTTGACTAGCAACAGTTTTTTCAAGGATCTTGGAGATGAAGGGCAGATTGGAGATCGGACGAAGATTACTGAAGTTGGTGAAGTCAAGACCTGGTTTCTTGATGATGGGGGTGATGGCAGCAGATTTGAAGGCTGTGGGAACAATGCCAGAGGTTAGGGAGGAGTGGATGATATTAGTGATGATAGGGAGCAGAGACGGGAGACAGGATTTAACAAGAACTGTGGGAAATGGGTCAAGTTGACAGGATGAGGACTTGGACTTGCTGATAATGTCAGCAATGTCATCAGCAGAGGGGAGGGAGAAGACAGAGAAAGGGAGGGAGGGAGGGGGGAGTTCAACATGGATGTTGGGGGCAGTATTTGGTCCAAGGTGTTTATGAATTGAAATAATCTTTTCATTGAAATATGACATCAGGGAGTTGCAAAATTCTGTGGAAACCATGTGAGAGGGTAGGGAGTTAGGAGATGAGACAGAACGGTGGAGGAGAGAGAACAATGTCTTTGAATTACCAACATTAGAACTGATGATGTCAGAGAAGTAGCTGGATTTGGCTTGAGAAATACTGTTCTTGTAATGGATGAGGTAGTTTGCATAAAGTTCCTTGTGAATTGTGAGACCGGATTTTTTATAAAGACGCTCTAGCCGCCGACCTTTGGTTTTCAGGGAACGGAGTGCTGCTGCTGGAGTGAACCAGGGTGCAGAGTTGGAGAAGGAAACAGTCCGAGTTTTCAGGGGAGCAACAGAGTTAAGGATGTTGGTTAGGCTGGTGTTATATAATGTGACGAGATCATCTGGGTTCGAGGAGTTGAAAGTGGAGAGGGTATTATTAATATGAGATAAAAGAGTGTCATGGTTGATATTCTTGATATTACGGAAGGAAAGACTGCGTTGAGGTTTATCTGAGGAAAATTTAAGATTAACATTGAATGAAATCATCAGGTGATCAGTAAATGGAAGTTTATCAGAAGAACAGTTAAGAGGAGAAAGTTCGGAGCAGCAGAGTAAGTCCAGTGTGTGGCCCATCTTGTGTGTTGGAAAGTTGATGAATTGTTGAAAGCCGCAGCTGTCAAGGCAAGATGTGAAGTCTCTGGAGAGGGGGTTGTTTTCCTGATCCAAATGAATGTTGAAATCGCCCAGCAGGATGACATTGGGTGAAATAGCAGTTAGATGACCCATTAGTCCAGCAAAGTCATTCATGAAGGAGCTGTTCAGTTTTGGAGGGCAGTAGAGAGTGGCGACAACAGTTGGTGTTGGGCCGGCGAGCAGGCAAACAGTGCACTCAAAGGAGGAGGGGGGGGTGAACCGGAGTGACCTTCCAGTTCTCGCGGAGAATTATCGCGAGACCTCCGCCTCTGCCTGAGGCCCTGGCCCTCGCGGTGCAAACAAAGCCCGATGGGGTGGACTCGTTCAGATGGAAAAAGTCGTTTTGCTGTTTCCACGTTTCTGTTAAACAGAAGAAATCCAGTTTTCGGTCAGATATTATATCGTGAATAAGCTGACCTTTGCCCGTGAGGGAGCGAACGTTCAGAAGTCCAAACTTTACGGAGGAGGCGGAGGTAGTGACCGGAGCGTTAGCCGAACGAGCTAGGTTGGCTAACTTGCTGCTGTTAGCGGTCCGGGCGTTGCGGCGTGAAGAATGGCGAGAGTCAGACCAGATGGAGGTTATGGGATGAGCCTTGTCAGCGTTGAGTCGACGGCGCGAGCCCCGGTGGATGTATCTCCGACGAGGATGGAAGGCAATTTCCTCCAGAGGGAGCACCGGCGGCGCGGCCGGTAGGAAACGAAGACGAAGTAGCTCCACGGCCGAATAATGGAGCAGACCAGACGCTGGGTGTTGTTGGATGAGAAGCAGCAGAGTCCAAACGAGAGCAGGCAGCAGGTAAATCCAAATAGAATCCATGTTTGTTGATGAGTAGAAATGCCCAGGCAAGGGTCGGTGAAAAAACAGCAGAAAGTACTGAATAAAATAAAACAAGAAAAAAGTGTACGAGGAGCAGCTGCAGCGAGATGCGCACACGTTCACCCCCGGAAGTAGGAGAAAGTATTGAGCTGAAGGTTGGCGCGATGGTCGCTGAGAGCGAACCCAACACTTGGTACTGTCACATCAGGAATTTGAAGCCACCTATTGTTATTGTGCTCGAACGTGTGTCTACATTTCGTCGAGCGTTAATGCGGCCCGAACCACAATGTCTACCCCCACAAAAGTTATATCAAAACGACTGGCTCGGCCCCCTGATGTGTGCTATTACTTTTATTGGCATTTCGACTTACCATGGCAACGTAATTTGGGAACAAAGACGTAATGAATCTCCAAAGGAACTAGTTTATTACTGCCCACTTATTATTCTACACCAGAAAAAGTTATCTTTTTCAACTTTAATACGGACCGAACCACAAAGTGAACCCCCACAAAAGTTATATCAAAACGACCGGCCCGACTCAGAGATGTGTGCTATTACTTTTCTAAGCAATCGGAGTTACCATGGCGATGTATTTTGCTAACAAAGTTGCCATATTTCCCCATTGAAAATGAATGGGAGAACACTCCTCACACAAACTGCTGCTGTCAAGTCACATGATTTAGAATCTGATGAAAACATACTCACTGTTGGTACTGTTTGAAACTCATAGAAAGTATTTATCAAATGTATTTCTAGAACTGATTAACATTTGGAGCCATTTTGATTCAAGATGTCCGACAACAGCCTGGCAGCCCCCGTCAAAGTTTCTCCGGAACTTTCTAGTTTGAGTTATTATCAGTAAATTTAAATTTAAATGAAAACTACTGGATGAACACCTTCAACTTATGTTGGAGTCAGTTTAACTAAAGATGGCCACCACAGCTCAATGACATTAGCTAAGACAAAATCACTATGACTCCGGTAATGCTACAGATATTGATCTCAAAGTTTGTGGGGTAGTAACTGAGTCATCCCCAACTTATACTCAACAATGAGCACTAAACATTGTACTAGATCTTTGTCAAAACACTCTGATTTCATTGCTGATGGACAGCAAAATATCTCATAAACATAATGACACTCAGAAACTAATCATTTGATGTGCATCTGCAACTCAGTAGCTGTTGGAGTCACTCCAATTCAAGATGGATGCCAAAGCTAATCAACATTAGCCATTGTAAAAATAGCTTTAACTCAGTCAAGTTTCTAGAGATTGACCTAAAATGTGGTGTGGTAGTAGCTGAGAGATCTCCTCAAAACCTGCTGCAGAATGTGCCTGTGGGAGGTGGCGGATCTTGAACTCAATCTTTGCCATGAAAGGTGGTTGGCCATGTGCTTTCCTGTTGTTTTTCAAGAAACTTCAAAACTGCATCCTCCCTCACGCCCACACCCGTGTGACCTCATCCTCATCTTTAGATTCTAATCGGCTTTTTCATCTCACGGTTTTCGCTCCGAGTTGAGCTATGCTAACGGTAAGTGGCTCCACGGTTGCTGCTCTTTGGCAGGATGTCTCCATCTCCTCAATGGCAGCCACTATTCCACCTCACATTCAAAAGTAAACAGGCACACACAGAGAATGTTTGTCCTCCGGCTTCCTCCTCAGCTGGAAGTGTGCGTCTGCATGCGTGCAGCCAGAAAGTCTCACCTTTTAGGGACTGTGTGTGTGTGTGTGTGCGCCATTTGTTCGGTTATAGGTGTGGTCTCCTTGTGATGCCAGGGTTTCCAGGAGCTGAGATGTTAAAGCTCTTCCATATTTCAGCCATCTCTGACTTGTTTATTCTGTACAAGCAGGATCTCATGCCTTACCAAAGGTGGTGGTTTGGTGAAGAGCTGCAGCCACGAGTACGTTCCCGAGCTGCAAACAGTGTCGCCTTTGTGTGCGCGAGCGCAGAAGTTGTGTTATCCCTCATCATTTCTTCCACACATGAGTGTTTTTTGTCCTTGTTAAGTGCTGCTGCCCTGTCTTTGTCCCATCCTGTCTTTTTTTTTTTGAATTTCCATCGCTCACCTAAACACACAGGGCACATTCTGGAAACCTGAGTTTGTTTAAAATGACTTTTATTGCTGTGAGGTATTAGTATTATGAAAACTGTCGTATTAACAGCTGTAAATTGTTCCCTGTGTTTAGTTTTTATTTTTAACTTGACATAAAAGCTTTATAACTCCCTTCCTGACAAGTCGCAGCTAAAAAAGTGTTGGGACCTGTTGCACTGTGACCAACCGTTCCTTTTGCACACACACACCAACATGTGACAACAAGGAGCCAGTTTACGTTCAGGCTCCTGGAAACAAAAAGAAACTAGTTCATCCAGTAGAAGAGCAAATGAATTTGTTTAGGCTCTGCACGATCCAACTGGTATTAACACTGATCCTCTGAATGGCAGAGCTGCATCTCTCCTTCAGCTGGCGTCATGCTGTGCGGACGACAAAAGGTTTGAGCTTAGTGGTAATGGTTTGGTCCATGTCTGTGCGTGTATGGGTGTTGACTCACGGAACAGATTTTAATAAACCTTTCAGAGTAATACCGGTAATTGGATGTACATCTATGGCTGATTGACTATGGAGTCAACCCAGTGTAAGATGGCCGACACAGGTAATTGACCTCAGCCTACATTAAAAAATGGCTGTACGTAGACACTGAGCTAAAATCTGATGCATTAGTGGCCGACAGCTATTCACAACATATACGCCAAGGGCTAACGCATCAAGCAAGATCAGTCAAAATATCACAAGATTTACCGGTAGTAAAACATTATTTTTAGCCAAAGTTATGATGACTAGAGCCCAACGATATGGAAATTTTGGCTATCACCGATACGATATTTGGAGGAGATGCTAATGCCGATAACCGATATATTGGCCGAAATTGTTATCTTTGTCCACCACCAAGAATCTAAATAAACAGCTACTTTTAAACCTGTTTAAACTCTTGAACTCTTAGTCTTCCTGATGTGTGTTCACATTTTCTATCCTCCACTATTCACCATAAAGTTATCAAGTGTGTTACAAATATATAAATTAAACAACAAAACATTTTCCTGTTCATTGTTTAAACAGTCAGTCTCGAACGCCGAAGGTCTAATTAGTATCGACGGCAGCAGAGTTTATTTTTATTTGCAGAGAAGTAAAGATTTCAGACAAACGATGCATTTCATTGAGGACGATAAAGATAATGTTACTAACACTGATATATTTTACCTTTACGTTAGATTTATGGTTCTGGATAAAGTTTTACAACCTCTGTTATCTACAGGTTAGCTTGCTAACTTGAGAGGCACGTGGCTAATGACAAGCAGGTTGGAGGATTGAATATAATTTAATATTGTTGATTTATTTAACTGATGAGTTAAAATAAACTCTCCATGCTCTGTTCAGTAAAATAACCTATCGTTCCCTGCTTTGGCTGTGCTGCTATTCGAATGGCATGAAGCCGTCCTCATGCACCCTCTGCTGGACTCATTGTACAATTACACCATTTACAAGTAAGGACACAGCTACATATTTATGTCTATGCCCCTCCCTTCTTCCCGACAACTGCTGGCACTGTCTAGCAGCATGCAATACAGATGTGCTAGCTAAAAAGCTACAGTAGTAGTCAAGAAAGTTAATTCTCAATACAGTAGTAGTGTTCTTTTTACCTGCTTTTGTAAAGATGTGAACTCTCTCTACCGCCTTTCCTTCACACGTTAACTGCAATTTATTTGCAGAATTTAATAAACAAAAGGCACAACAAACAAAATAAATAGAAATAAAAATGTTATATATCTGAGGGATCAAAAGAGCCCCTTATATGTGAGAATTATTTAAAGGTTCATTATGTAATTTCTGGAACACGTTAGAACTTAGGAAATTTTTGAACAGAGACACGTTTCTGGTCCCTCCCCCTCAGAGCCATATATGGCTCTGTTACCCCTTGCTCTGCTGAAATTCAAATTCAAGTTCTGTTTTTATTGGTTGATTCAAATTCAAGTTCTGTTTTTATTGGCTGGTTACAAACTCTGTTTTTATTGGCTGGTTAATGGCGGGTCACTGTGGCTTTTTAGAAATGCTTTTAGAGAAGCAAGGGGACAATAGTATTTTTCAGAGATTACTGGTCTAAAATCAGTCTGTCAGTAGATAGTGACAGAGTGAAGAAATATGTTAAAAATATATTGTTAGAAAAGTTACATACAGCTCCTTTAAGGACCCAGCAGCACTTCTACATGTTCTGTCTTCAGCTTGCAACAATAAATATATAAAATATTTATGAGTGGTAGATTTTTTTTTTCTTTTATGTAGCATTAATTTTGTTAAAGTTGTGATATTTTGTTTTTGCATCTAAAAATATCATTTTTTGAAAGTTCTGACAAGCTTTTAAATGAATGTAATAAAACCCACGACATCATCGTAACTTCATAACACATACACATATTGGTAGATGTGAAAAATCACATTAGCTATTTTTCTTTTGGAGCCAAGACTATTTGCTATATGCATCTTTATGTGTGTGTTTTATACGAGTCTTGGTTTGGAGGAATTTGAAGAGGAAATGTCTGAAAACCCAGATATTCTCTCTGGGCTGTGAAGAATGAGCAAGACCTGCCAAGAGAGGAGGGAAACACCGCTGGACCGACCGAGGAAGGGCTGAGGGAGGGAATCCAGAGTGGAAGGAGAGTTATGATAATGAGACGGAGGAAGAAAATGTAGGATAATTGAGGCTGAGGGAAGAATTAAAAAAAGTGAAAATCAGGAAGCGAAGAAGGTGAAGAGAGAGGGCCTCAACACAGGGGCCAAACTTTTCCACCGCAGTGCGTCTGGAAGCGATCACACCGCAGATCTCTCATAAAAACACAGCCCACGTATAGAAAAACATATACCTCCACCAGATGTTGAGCATTCATTCTGTGGGCTTCCCCATCAAACAGCACAAGTCAGCTTCAGATACATGAAACAAACAGACTGAGATTTTGAAACGTGTTTAAATCAGTGTAAAGAGCAGATCTTCTGCTCTGGTATTTCTCTCCTCCCCCCACGATCGTTGGACTTTACATAAAATCTTTTTCACTTTGTGGTTCCCAGCTCTGGTCCTTGAGGATCTCCTTTCTGTATGTTTTAGCTGTTTTCCTGCTTTGGCACACCTTGTTTGAATGAATGGATGATTAGCAGGCTTCTGGAGAACGTGAGGAAGTAATTAAATCACTGAATCAGGTGAGTTGGAGCAGAGAAACAACTAAGCCATGCGGGGTGGTGTTCCTCGAGGACCAGGGTTGGGAACTAATGTCTGTGATTATTCATAATACAGTATAGATGGGTTAGATTAGCTCAACAGAAGATGATCATCAAATCAACACATGTCCCAAAAACATGTAAATAAAACAAGATTTGTTCCAAACATTTTTTTTTATTAAATTTATTCATTTTACATTAAAACATAAAAAACAAAGAAAAAAAAACATTTCATAAATATGTGAAAGAAAGAATATATAAAATGAAAGGTGTCAGAAAGAAGAATAATTCTTATTATGTCTGCCCCTTTTTAAAAAAAACAAAACTATTTCAAACAATCAATTCAAACAATAATCTTCCAAAAATAACAGATGAAAAGAGAATTTTCACAATCAACGATAACTAGTACATTAGACGCTTAACTAAAGCTTTGGTATTTTGTTAACAGTTTAGATTTGATAAATTTTTTGAATTTAATCACAGAGTTAATATCTTTAGCATCACTTCCCAAAACATTCCATAATTCCACTCCCTTTATTGAAATAAACCGTCCCTTTAAACTTGTCCTATACCATGGTATAAACATCAACATTTATGCTCAGTAATCCAGGTAAAAAAATCCAACAAGGTGAAGTCAGCTCCTCTGGATGGGTTCTTTCTGTTAAAACGTTCTGTCTTTCATCCAGAAGACTTCATCATGCTGGATTATTGAGCATGAGCTTTGATGTTGTGAACCACTTTGGCCATGGCTGCCTCAGACGAGTCGGCGGGGGAGAGGGCGGACTCCAGAAACCATCTGAGCACCATCAAACTGGTTGACCCACTATGAGAAGGTGTTGTTTATAAGACTGAGTTTGTTGCAGCTCCTCGGACTGAAGAAGTCTTTTGGATAAAAGACGAAACGTTTCAACAAAAAGAAAACGTCCTGAGGAGCTGACTGAACTTTGTTGGAAAACAAGATTTGATTCACAAACAAATTCTAAGACCTTTACTTTGACAGAATCAGGAGTTAGATATATATACAAAAGAAAAACACAGGCATTATTCATGACCTTTTCAAGGATCTTTGTCATTTTCACCTGTTTATTTAAAATGCTCTGAACAAGCTGTAGTTCGCACGTGGATTTCTATATTTCCATGTTTTTATAGACTGATGCGAAGCTTTAACAGTTGAGAAAGGTAGTGGTAAATGGACTGTACCTATACAGCTCCTTTCTGTCGGATCAAGACACTGAAAGCTCTTTACAACAAACTGTGCCTCATTCACACCGCATCTACTAGATCTATACAAAGAATAATCAGAGCTTTATCACATTCATACACTGGATTATAAGGCTCATTGTTGATTTTTGAGAAAATTAAAGTCCATGACCCACCATGTTTTCAAATTGCATCGCCATTAATATTTATTAGTTTATTTAAAAATAATACAGGAGCGTTTATTTATATTGTAGAGAAATAATGCAAAATGTGTTATTTCATGATTTATAGCAGATTTTAGCAGAAGCTCCGGGAAGATCTGCCCCTCTCCAAATATGGGCATTCACATCACTAAAGATTCCGCCTTGGAGTTACAGGCGGAGTTTTAATAAGCCTTCATCAACTTCCATGACCGCTGCTCTAAGAGAGGAAAAAAAAAGAGAAGCGGTTGCTCACTGATGTCTGTCATATTCTGAGCAGCATCCACGTAGACATACTAGTTTAATTCGCTTGATCGCGACAAATTCATTCATTTCCGCATCGCCTTTTTATTCTCTCCCCTGACCAGACAGGTCGGGAGTAGAAAGGCAGCCGCAGCGCGGAGCTCTGTCGGTCTGGATGTACCATCGCGCGCGGGCTTCCCCGTGCTCTCTGTGCTTCCCCGTGCTCCAGCAACAAGGCTGGACAGAACCGAGCCCCAGCACGAACTTCAAAGCTGACCCGCAGCGGAACGGGGAGCCAGGGAGAAGCCGCACGGCTCGCTCCTCTCTGGGCAGAGGAGAGGAGAGCAGCCAGCAACAGTCGCAGCGGTGTTATATCTTATTAAAAAGGTCTATAAAATAAATAATAAATAAAAGCAGACCACTGGTCCAGTTGTACACAAAAATGCACCAGGAAATATGCAGTTTTACTCTCACTCTCATAAACCTCCATGGAAACTCACTCCTACCTTCTGCCTTGCTTTCTGGGTGGAGATCAATGTAACGAAAGGCATGACCCTTCGGGACTTTTCGGCCAGGTTTCCGGATTCATTCGGGAGTGGGTTTTTTTTTTTTTTTTTTTAACCCTCGCCTGGCCCAAATGCAAAAATGAAAATAAAATTCATAAAATACTACAGTAATTCTCCAATATGGTGAATTGTTACTGTCACGGTGGGTGTTGTCCTTTAAAGGATTTTAAGTGCGCTTTATAGTCCGAAAAATACGGTAGTTGGCATCGGTACGGTGAGATGAGTGGTCAGATTTTAATTTCTTTACTGTGTGAATGTGAAACTGACGTGCAACTGACTTAATCAGAAGCTACTGTTTTTATTTCAGTGTCAGTTTGAATGATAATAGTTTTAAAACAATAATGGATACACCTACAAGTCTTTATATTTCTTCCATTCTGCACACTCACGTTATGCAACACTTTCCGTGTGTTAACACATCATGTGTATCATGAAGTACAGATTATGACCTGGTTAGTTTGACACTCTGTGATTAAATCGTTTCTGTTGACTGAATGCAGACCAGAATTATTTAGTTTATCCTGTACTGTAAGATTTGAGATCAGGAAACATGGCAAACAGGGAGAGAAACCGTATGATTTCTCAGAAATTAGTTGACTAATTTCCACTGAATTCCTATAAAATAACTTTATAGAAATATTTAGTCATCTACATGACTCGTGTCTTTGCTAAATAATAAAATCATTACGGAGCAATTTCAAAATGTAATGAAAACCTCAGTTTTCTCATGATCTTGGCTACAGCTCAAACTATCTGGTCTGATCTTGCAACTGTCTCTTTCTTTCTTATCCATGTTTCATTTTCTCTGAGTCACAGAGTTTCATTGTTCCAGAGTTAGCTACGTTAGTGATATTTGTGTTGAATGATCTCAGCTCAGCATGTCTGGGATAAAAATCACTGCTGACTTCACTGCTTGTTCTGTTTTTAGCTTGGGTTAGACACAATTTAGTCTAAAGTAAGTTTAGTCTGAGTACCGGTATGTGCTTGTTAGCATGGCTGAAAATGGGATCTGATAATGATTCGATGTTTTACATTTAGCACACGACGGTACTTAATCTGGATATTTTTTCTTCTTCTTTCGGCTGCTCCCTTCTTCAGGGTTCGCCACAGCAAACTAACTCGCACGAAGATATGGTAGTTCGTCTAGCTATTTAACAATAACTAATGGTGTGCCACAAGGCTCAGTTCTAGGACCCGCTCTTTTTACAATTTATATTAATAATAGCACTTCGGTTGGCCTTGTCACTGTTTTAAATGCTTTATGAATAAAGTGGTATGGTAATAATATAGGTAGAAATGCCTCATTGTATCTCTATGCTGACAATGCAATTCTTTATTCACGAGGTAACACAGCTGCTAAGGTTTTCCAGCTACTAGTTTGGGTTTGACATCATCCAGTCAGATTTGTTCCACCTCAAACTGGTGCTAAATGCTGCTAAAACCAAAGGGATGCTGTTTTCCAACAGGAAGTTGGTGCCAACAGCTCTTCCTTCTATCTCATCCATGCATCGTGTTCTTATTAAGTTTGTGGATTCTTACAAATACTTGGGAATTTTAATTGATGCACATCTCTCTTTTAAACCTCATGTTGAAAACTTGATAAAGAAACCGAAATTAAAACTGGGTTTCGTTTTCAGAAATAGATCTTGTTTAACGCTGAATGCAATGAAACGCCTTGTAGCTGTGTATCCAGTGTCTTCAGTAGAGAGAGACACGAAGAAACGATAAAGCTGATGCATGAAAATGAGGTTGATCATTTTCATTTATCGTGCGATTAATTGATTTATTGTTTATCGCGGCAGGCCTAATTTTAATTGCTTTTTGTTGAATTATTGTTGTCTGTCTAAAACCAATCTCTCTTGTAAACGAGTCCTCGTGACTCGATGAGACTAACCTGTATAAATAAATGTTGACTGAGTTTTAACTTGAGTAATGTTTCCAGACTCTTGCTTGTTTCTATGCAGAGTTCCTTAGTGTGACTTTTCCAGTAATTTGGTGTTAAATAAACAGATCTAAATTGACTTAAACTGTGATATATGCCAGTAAACACCTCAGTTCACTGTGAAATTGGGGGCCGGCCCTCCTTTCCTTCACCTTCTTCAAACATTAACACCTGCTGTAGGTAAGCCCCACCTCAGTGAGGAAGGTTTCCTGCAGAGCAAGCAGAGCCAGTTCACAGTCGAGTCCACCCACTCTGCAGACGACTGTGGGCGCTAACCTGTTGTGATGTGAAAGCGTGCTCGATAATGAGCGCAGTCTGTTTCCACATGGCCAGATGTGCGTGCTCAGCCAGCTGCTTAATGGCCCTCATAATCTGTAGCTGTTTGGATGAAGGAGTGTGTGAGGGGGAAACATCCTAATCCATGTCTCTGTGCTTCTCTTTACAGTCCGCTGCAGTCTCTGATGGAGGTGAGTACATCTTCATTTTATAAAGTTTACATCTTCTTTGAACACTGAAGTTAGAGAAGCATTAAAGCAGAACGAAACTCCCTACATTGAACATTTATTGTTCATTTTAGGATGTGAATTATAATTTTTTATCCATGTTATTTAAACAACGTGCACACAGAAACATGGTTTTCACACAAGCCCTCAATAAAGTACAGAACTGGACCTTTAGGTAAGTGTTGTGAGACTGATTTTAAAAGTAGAAAATAATCTCTGTGTTCATCTCTTCATGATTACGCCTTAAATATTCCTAAAGGGGTGAGGTTGGGTGTGTTTTTACCTGATGTTGACTCGCAGCGAAAGACTTCTTCACATTTTCACTGCATCATTTCTGTGTGGAGTTTAAACGTGGTTCCTTTTCCAGGTATTTGTCCTGCGGGACTCTGGGATCCCTCCGCAGTCCAAAGATTTAATGTTTGGTTAATTAGTGATTCTACAAAGACTAATCCTGTTGCTGGGTTTTAGTGTTCGAGCATTTTGTCAAAAGCGTTTAGGACCGTTAGTTTCAAGGTGTAGTGATTGTCCCGCGTTTTTAAGTCTTGTGGTTGTACCTTACTCAGGCACATCTGGAGTGATTAAACATCTGTATTTTCAGAGCTCGTTTTGTACCGTTCAGTGTTTTGTTTACTATTTTTCTGTCTCAACCCGCTACACTTCTGATTTTCTATTTTAATCTGCGATTCACAGATTCAAATGCAGATTACAGTAACTGTACTTTTGCGGTGCCATGTCATGGACAACACATAAAGATAGCTTTTATTGACTGTATACAGTATGTATATTATATATATACTGTACTTATATATATTATATATATACTGTACTTATATATATTATATATTATATATATACTTATATATATATACTGTACTTATATATATATATATTATATATATACTTATATATATATATATATATTATATATATATATATACATATATACTTGTATACAGTGCTGGGCAGCGCTAATCCAAAAATTAGTTCCGCTATTTCTAAAGCACTTATTAATTTATTTAGGTCCGCAATTTCAAAAGCGCTTATGTATTAGCAAAGCTAGCGGAAGCTAAATGCTAACACGCTAACGTGCAAATGGCGAACTACTTTTTTTAATCCAGCAGATTTGACCATTTCGTGAAACGGTTAAGCTCAGAAAAACCTTGTGCTATAAAGTCAGCTAAGAAATATATTTTTTCTCAGCAAAGAAATAATTGTTTTTTACCGTGTTTTGTTGTAAAGTCCTACGCTTCTGTGGCCGTCGCGGCCGCCATTTTGAACAGGGCAAATGGCGAACTACTTTTTTAAATCCAGCAGATTTGACCATTTCGTGAACCGGTTAAGCTCAGAAAAACCTTGTGCTATAAAGTCAGCTAAGAAATATATTTTTTCTCAGCAAAGAAATAATTGTTTTTACCGTGTTTTGTTGTAAAGTCCTTTGCTTCTGTGGTCGCCATTTTGAACAGGGCAAATGAGGCGCTGACGCGTCGCGTAGGCCGCTGAGAAACATCCATAAGTTCACCCTCCATGTTAAAAACTCTTCGTCTGACTCTTCGAAAACAAGCAATAAGGCTGCAGAGTAACACACTGGCTGCTAACTGCTATAGAGAGAGCGCTCTCTCTAGCCAAGAGACTGAGGGGGACGCTTTTTTGTCACGGACCACATCCGGCGCTGACAGGATATGGTCTGTTAGCAGTCGTCCGGTTGATTTAAGAGCTCGTAAATAAGTTTTTTTCGTTTTTACTGATAGATAATTAGTTATTAGCGGTACTGCATTTTAAATAAAAATAGCGCAAATCCGCTTATGAATTATAAAAGTTAGTCAATACGCTCCATCCATCCATCCATCCATTTCTTCCGCTTATCCGGGGTCGGGTCGCGGGGGTAGCAGCCTAAGTAGGGAGGCCCAGACTTCCCTCTCCCCAGCCACTTGGAGCAGCTCCTCCGGGGGAATCCCAAGGCGTTCCCAGGCCAGCCGAGAAACATAGTCCCTCCAGCGTGTCCTGGGTCTTCCTCTGGGTCTCCTCCCGGTGGGACATGCCCGGAACACCTCACCAGGGAGGCGTCCAGGAGGCATA
>JBBPBX010035482.1:20942-32037 GCA_038048925.1 Garcialebias charrua
GCTAGCCTGTTGCTGTTTTTAGCTTTCAGGTATCATTCTATTCCTTTTAGCTTTCAGCTAATGTTTACTGCTTTTGGCTAGCATTTTG
Source organism: Garcialebias charrua (assembly GCA_038048925.1). Taxonomy (NCBI): domain Eukaryota; kingdom Metazoa; phylum Chordata; class Actinopteri; order Cyprinodontiformes; family Rivulidae; genus Garcialebias; species Garcialebias charrua. The sequence continues at coordinate 21,031 of JBBPBX010035482.1, forward strand.
CTACTTTCTGGTTTTTGCTAATGTTTTTCCCATTTTGGCTATGTGCTAGCATTTTGCAGCTTTCATCTTTTATCTACTGTTCTGCTCAGTTTAGCTTTAGCTAATGTTGTGCTTCTTAGAGCTTTAACAAGTCCATTTCAGTGACAGTTTTTCATCACTCAGCATTCACATTAATTTTCACAATAAAAGAACTATAAAGGAACAATTTATTTTATTTAGTCTTTTTCACAGTAAAGATTAAAGTTTAGTGTTGTTCCCAAACCTTGTTACTAAACAGTCCTTTTTGTTCCGTCTTGTGATTGTTCTAAGAAACCACTACAGAAATATTAACAGTATAAGTATTAAAGTTCTGCAGATGACAGGACTGGAGGAGGTGAACAGGTTGATGAGAAACGTCAGGAACCGTCAGTTCGCTTCAGCTCGGTCACACAAACACACACGTTGTGTGACCGTCCACCTAAGTTTCCACATGACATGCTGAGTCATGGTTATTGAATGTTTATGAAGCATTCACACCACTGTGATCCATTTTTCTTCCGTACGTTTTTCGGCGCACTTCTCTTCCCGCAGTTTTCAAGCTCTTTCAACAAAGCACAAATCAAAACATTCGGCGCTTTCAGGACAATCCTGCTGTGGCTTTTGGTTTTGGTGCAACTTTAGCTTTTTGAAATATTTAGCCTTTTCTGACATTTTTTTCCCTCATAGAAAATGAATTGAGCTCATTTCACATCCTTCACATCTTTAGATGTGTTTACAACCTTTTACTGCTCCTTTCACATTTTGTTCTGCTTCAGCTGCTTTCAGCTTTTTTTATGCAAATGTAAACTTATTGTCAGCTACTTTCAGCTACTTTCAGCTGTTTTTTTGCTCCTTTCAGGTTTGTTCTACTAAGTACAACATTTTTGTGCTTCTTCTAACTTCTTTCTGCTGATTTCAAGCTTATTTCTGTAAGTTTAAGCTATTTCTGCTCTTTCAACTATTATTTAGCTGTGTTTATGCTAATTTTAGCTAATTCCACATTTTTTTGCACTCATTAAAAAAAATCAGCCTAATTCAGCAAAAATGTGCTCTCTCCACTTCCTTTTGGTAGTTTAAGATTATTTCTGCCTTTTCAGCTACTTTTCAGCTTTTTTTTGTTGTTGCTCATTTCAGCTTTTTTTTAAGCCAATTTCCTAATTTTTGTGCCCATTTCTGTTTATTCAAACCTAACTCTGCAAATATGGGTTTTTTCTTCTGCAAATTTTGACTTGTTCTATCATTTCAGCTAATTTCAGCTGGTTTTTTTGCTAGTTATTCAGCCATAAGTATTCACACTAGTTTCCAGTTCTGACAATCTTTATTTGAGTGTAATGATCCAAACACACATTTTTTGGGGGTTTGACGTGTCAAAAAGTAAAAAGGAGAGCGGATTGATGTGCAACTTGTTTATCCTGTGTGTGTGTGTGTGTGTGTGTGTGTGTGTGTATTGGGACTTGAAGCTTCATTAGGCCCTGTTTACACGGACACTGTGTGGGGGAAACGTAACTTTTGGGTATGTTAATTAGGGGTAGTTAGTCAGCTGTGTAGTCTCAGCAGTGTCCTTCCTTTAACGGGCCCCTTATCAATACTGCAGTTCACCTGTGTGTGTGTGTGTGTGTGTGTGTGTGTGTGTGTGCTCTAGCGTCGTTATTTCCCCTCTCCCTCGGCTCTGAATTATTTATCGTCTCGAGGCCTGTGTTTGATGTATCGCTTACGTAGTAGCTGAAGCTCCCGGCTGTGTGTGCACGTACACGCAGTCGTGCGTGCTCGCTGTGACCCGACTCTCTCTGCGGCTCCTCAGGTCGTCGTCCAGGTTGCTAACCAACGGCAGCTTCCCCCTCTCCTTGTACTTTCCTTCTCATTTTCCTTCCGTTCGCCTGCCCCCCTCCCCGTGATGTCAGCTGTGTGTGTGTGCGCTCGTTAGCGGACTGTTGGCTCGGCCCGGTGTGTTCGAGCTCATGAGGGCCCCTGATAGGGTGATTATGGATGGAGGGGCCTGGTTACCCCACAGGATTCGACACCTGCCCCGCTGGCACCACACAGGCTCCTACCAGTTGTACCCAGGTGAGAAGATGTCTGGAGCTTTGGGAACTCCTTTAACGGATAAAGAAACCGTTGGTGTTTAGGCTGAAAGAAGCAACGGAGCCGGAGAGTTTCGTGCCGAGTGTCTGAGGTGTTTGATTTACTGAAGGAGTCCCGTCATGTTTGTTAAAGAGCGGGTTTGTAAACTCCAGTTTACACAGAATGACTCGTTTCCATCGGCAGCGCGATGGCTCAGTGGTTAGTAATGTTGCCTCACAGCAAAAATGTCATGGGTTCAATCCCGAGTTGGACCTGGGGTCTTCCTGTGTGCAGTTTGTATGTTCTTCTCTTGCTGAGTGGGTTTTCTCTGCACTCCGGTTTCCTCCCACAGATCAAAAACATGCATGTCGGGCCTCCCTTGCAACAGAGATCTGTGATGTCAGTGGGATTTGACAGGTTAAATAAAGGTTAAATAAAGGTTAAAGGTTAATAAATAAATATAATTATCTTACGGGGCTGATTAATGTTGCCGGTCTAACTACAGTACTGTGGTGATAAAATATCAAAGTTTGCATTTTTATGTCGGGCTTTTCCTCATCATCCTCATCACTACAAGAAGAGATTTAGTTTGAGTTTAAATGTCTGAGTGTCGTCTTTAAACAGAATCAATTGTGTCTGTTAAAAAAAATCAAACAACTACAAATTTAACTAAAGAAATTGCATTTCCTGCGAAATTCAGTGTGAATGCTTATTGCTGAAGAGCTTGGGGGGAAAAACAGCTTAAATTTAGCTGAAATGAAGAACAAGCTTAAATTAGCAGAAGAAAGCAGAAAGAACACATATTTGCTGAATTTAGTTTAAATAAGTAGAAATGTGCATGGAAATTCTGAAATTAGCAGTAAAATAGCTGGAAAGTAGCTGATAAAGCAGAAGGATTCTTAAACAATCAGAAGGAAGTGGAAAGAACTGAAATGAGCTCAAAATATGTGGAATTAGCTGAAAAAGCTAAACTTAACGTCAAAAGAGCTAAAAAAAAAAAATAGTTTACCCTTTATTTATCCAGGTATTCTCATTAGCCACGAGAACTCATTTTCAAGAGAGACCTGTTAGGGAACAGATGGTGGGGGTTAAGGGCCTTGCTCAGGGGCCCAGAGTGGGACGAATGAGGGTGGAGGCATGTGTGGGTGTTTCACCTTTTACACCCATGTTGTCGGTACCGGGGCTTGAACCGGCAATCTTCTGATCACAGGCCCACCATCTCTAATTACCACAAAAAACTTGAATTAATCTGAAAACAGCTGAAATTAGCTTTAAAAAATGCTAAAAAATAAATTCACATCACAAACAATGATGAGTCCAGCTACAGACAGGAGGTGGAACACCTGGAGAGCTGGTGCAAAGAGAATAATCTTCACATGAATGTGAAGAAGACAAAGGAGATGATTGTGGACTTCAGAAGGAACAAACACACCCACCCCACTGAACATAGGTGGATCTGCAGTGGAAGTGGTCTCCAGCTACAAATACTTGGGTGTACACTTGAATGATAACCTCAGCTGGAGCAACAACACCACCAGCCTGATCAAGAAAGGTCATCAGAGACTCTACTTCCTCAGACGGCTGAGACGAGCTGGTCTGAGCAGCCCAGTCCTCACCTCGTTCTACAGGTGTGCAGTGGAGAGCATCCTGTGCTCCAGCATCAACGTGTGGCATGGAGGCTGCACAGTTGAAGAGAGGAAAGCTCTGCAGAGAGTGGTGAAGGCTGCACAGAAGTCTGTTGGAGTCAGTCTCCCCACCATCACAGACATTTACACCTCCAGATGCAGGAAAAGAGCCACCTGCATCATGAAAGACCTCACTCATCCAGCACACTCACTCTTTGCCCCACTCCCCTCAGGACGGAGGTTGAGGAGCATCAAGTGTAGAACCACTAGACTGAGGAACAGCTTCTACCCTGAGGCTGTTAGACTCATGAATAAATAAAAATAAAATAAAAAATAAACACTGCAAAATATCATCATGCTGATGCTGATCTGTTTTCTTGTTGCTGTGTTCATCTGTGTTCATCTGTGACCATCTGCTCATACAAACTCATGTTCGTGCTGCTGTTTATTCCCACTATATTAGGCTTAGTGTATTACTAGTTGATGTTTTTCTTAGTTAATTCTAGATGTTATTACTGTTTTTCTCTTGCATTTGTTGTTGGATGTAACTGGGACCCCGTGTACATAATCTCGTTTTCATCACATGTACCACATGCGGTGCAAATGACAATAAAGACTCTCTGACTCTGACTCTCTCTCTGACTCTGACTCTCTGACTCTCTGTCCACTGGAGCAGCTTTCAACTTGCTCTCCAGCACTGGAAGTGTGGTTCTGATTTCTCTTCCCGTCATCAGTAGTGCAAGGCTCACACCTGTAGCAGCACTAGGTGTTGCTCTGTAGCACATCAGGGCCAGATGGGGGTCAGGCTGCTTCAAAATGTTCTTTGCAGTCTGAACCGCTCGTTCGGCAGCACCGTTCGCCTGAGGGTAGTGGGGGCTGGAAGTTGCGTGCACAAATCCATACTCTCTGGAAAAGTCCTGGAAGTCACTGGATGTAAATTGAGTTGCATTATCACTCACCAGTTCCAGTGGAATTCCCCACCTCACGAACATGCTCTTGAGTCGACTAATGACTTCACGACTCGATGTGGAAGACAAACGAACTATTTCAATGTCTCTGGAATAATAGTCCGTTACAATGAGATAATTCTTACTCTCATGCTCGCACAGATCTGCTGCTATGCGCTGCCAGGGCCCCCCTGGTAGAGTAGAAGTCAGGAGAGGTTCGTGCCTCTGTGTTGGTTTGTGTTCAATGCAGAATTTACATGTTGACACAATCTGTTTAATCTCAGCACTGATGCCCGGCCACCACACTGCCATCCTGGCGCGTGCCCGGCACCGTGTTAGTCCTTGATGTCCTTTGTGTATCTCTGACAGCACCTCAGCTCTCTGCGCAGAAGGAATGACCAGCCGGTCCTCGAATAACACCAAACCATCAGCTTCTGAGAGATGTGCTCGTGCTGAATGGTAACGATGAAGAGATGAGTTCATCGCTGTTCTTGGCGGCCATCCGTTCCTGATGAACTTTATAATCTGCTGCAGTTCGTGATCGTGCTGAGTTGCCTCACGGATCCTTGAGAGTCTTTGGGATGAGACTGGTGCATTCACCATAACTGATTCAACATGTGCCTGTACAATGTGATCTGTAGTCTCATCACTCACATGTCTCTGTGGCCTCCTGGATAGGGTGTCGGCTACTACCAACTGTTTGCCTGGAACGTGCTCTGCTTCCACGTTCGTCGGGTCTAGTTTTATTCCTTCACCGCTTTTCAGTTCTGCCTCAACCTTAGAAAGGAGAGGAAATGGGACACGTCGTGGCGTTGTCAGGCTGTAGGGCTCTGCATCTGCTCTCAGTTCTATTTTTACCGGGTCGCATTTTAGCAGGCCTATTTCTCCAAAAACATCCTCTAAGAGGTCTGTATTAATATTATTAATTCTCCTGACTAAACCCATCTTCCTAGCTACACTACCTCCCAACAGGTTATGAGCATATGGTCCCTTTATGACTGTGACCCAGAATCTGTATTTCTGTCCTTTAAACTGACTTGTGGCCATAAACCTGCCTACACAGTGGACTTCACCTCCAGGGCTGGTGACCAGTGGCATTTTAGCTTCTGTGACTAATCTTGGGCTATTTAGCAGTCTATTAAATGTAGTCAGCGACATCACTGTTATATCTGCACCTGTGTCGATTTTAAATCTGACCGTACAGCCATTTATAGGTAATTCTACAAGCCACTCACTTTCTGAATCTGGCTGCTCTATTATAGCTGGCTTATACATTAGTTACTGCTCCAAGAAAAATCATGTCGTCACTCTCTGCTGAATTGTTAGAAACTACTGTTACCTCTTTCAGCATTTTTAGACTATTTCAAAATGTCCCAATTTATTGCATTTATGGCACATTAGTTACTGCTCCAAGAAAAATCATGTCGTCACTCTCTACTGAATTGTTAGAAACTACTGTCACCTCTTTCAGCATTTTTGATTTGCAGACTATTTCAAAATGTCCCAATTTATTGCATTTATGGCACCTCTTGTTCTTTGCTGGGCATGGCTGCGTTTTTCCATGTTGTCTATTGCAGCGTGAACATGTGAAGGGGTCTTTGGGCTCACTGGGCTCCGGTTTTCGCCTCCATCTTGCGTCGTTGTCGCTCTTTGATGTTTTAAAATGGCGTCCCCCTTGACTCATAGCGTCGACCATGTGTTCGACACGCAAGCTAGCACTCTGCTGCTTTATTTGTTCACTTTGCCTTGCTATCTGAATAGCTCGTTCCAGCGTGAGGTTTGCCTCCAACTGCAATTTTTCAGAAATACTGTGGTCCAGTATTCCAATCACAATTCTGTCTCGAATGTGTTCATCTTTTGTGCCTCCAAACTCACAGCTTTGAGCTAGTTCATATAAACTTCTGACAAATGCTTCGACTGGCTCTCCGGCTTTCTGCACTCTTTTATGAAAGCAAGCTCTGTCGTGAATAACATTTCTTCTTGGCACAAAATGGTCGCTGAATTTCGCCATTACCGTCGTGTAATCTAACTCAGGATGCGTCTGCTCGTTTTCTTCATCAGCCGCCACATTTACTCTCTCGTACACAAACGAGTCATAAATAGCCTCTGCCTCTCTTCCCAGGGCATAAAGAAGCGCGTTGACTTGTACCTCTCCGCTCTCTCTGTCCAACTTTGACGCTATTCTGTAGCGATCAAAGCGACGCCGCCACATCGGCCATTCTGCCGGGCGCGAGAAGTCGAAGGATTCGGGTGGACCGAACTTTGCCATTTAACTCAGTAACTCACTCAGTAAGGCGTCCTGTCGGCCACTTCTGACACCATGTCATGAACGGCTGCTTCTGTGAAGAACGGGCGGTGGACTCACGAGGTAGCTTGGCGAACTCAGCTTTATTGAACTGCTAATAGCAGGACATGTTAACATCTCGTGTCACGTTCAGTTCCCAACTAAAACACACACACTGCGCATGCTCAGTCTATACTGGCTACGGCAACCCAACTGGGACATATCACCACAAGATTCTTCTTTGTTGAAACGTTTCGTCTTTTATCAAAAAGACGATCAGTCTGAGACCCTGCAGCTAGTGGACCAACCAGATCACTGCTGACAGCCAGAACTACAAATTCACATGCAAAAGGAGGACCATCATCATTTTACATGTGAATAGCTAGTTCTTGTTAGAGTCCAGGCTCAGGGACCGTGGAAAGAACCCATTTGCAGACAGGACTCAGGAGGCAAAGTACAAAAATAAATACTTTAATTGTTCAAACAGAAAAAGGCTGACAATGGCAGCATAACTCACATAACTCAGGGAACTCAGGGAACTCAGGGAACAGGACTAGGATGAACCCAAAACGATGACGAACCGACAAAGACAGAACTCACAGAGGAACTTATATACACACAGGCAGGGCTTGGGACAAAGGTGAAAATAATCAGACTGATTGGAGCACAACACCAGGAAGGACCAGAGTGAACACTTGGGGAAGTAATAAATAACAGACCAGGGCAAGGGAACTAACTAAAACATGTAACATGAATAACTAAACTGGGGCTGAACAGAGAAGTAAACTAAACAGGAATTTAACTAATCTGGAGCAGGACAGGGAAATAAACTAAATCTGAAATAACTAAAATGGAGCAGGGTAGGTTGAATGGAAAACACATGGAAAGTCCAGGAGAGGGAGCCAACCTCACAGTGGGAACAAAGAGCTGACTAAACAAACAGAACACAGAAACAAAAACAGAAAGCTTAACAGGGCAAGACAAAGACACTAGACAACTGAGAGGAGACAAAGAACTAAATTAAACTCAAGAGAAGACTAAAAGAAACACAAACAGACAGAACACAGAAACACCAGACAACAGAAGACAGACCATGACAGAACCTCCCCCTCAAGGGACGTCACCTGACGTCCCACAAAGCACAAACACACAAAAAACACAGAACGGGCGGGAGGATGGGGGAAAACACAAGGACGGAGGGCCAGAACAAACTAAACAAAACCCGACAGGGCAAGGCCTGGGCAACGTTCCAAAACAGAAGAGTGGCCGGGCGGGCGGCTGACCGGGAGGCCGTCCATCAAGCAGAAGCCGGTCAGGCGGTCGACCAGGAGGCCTTCCATCGCCAGGAGCCAGGTCAGGCGGTCGACCGGGAGGCCTACCATCGCCAGGAGCCAGGTCAGGCGGTCGACCGGGAGGCCTTCCATCACACGAAGCCAGTCCAGGCGGACGTCCAGCACGAGGAGCCTTGGAGACCATAGCAGACAACACGGAGACCAGAGGAGCCGCAGACCACGAAAGCCAGACCTCAGGAGCCGTAGATGTCGAAGGCCAGACCTCAGGAGCCGCAGACGTCGAAGGCCAGACCTCAGGAGCCGCAGACGTCGAAGGCCAGACCTCAGGAGCCGCAGACGTCGAAGGCCAGACCTCAGGACAGCAGAAGACGTGAGGAGGGTCCTCCAGGACCCCCTCGGCACAGGATACAGGAGGAAGGTCCTCCGGGACCCCCTCGGCACAGGATACAGGAGGAAGGTCCTCCGGGACCCCCTCGGCACAGGATACAGGAGGAAGGTCCTCCGGGACCCCCTCGGCACAGGATACAGGAGGAAGGTCCTCCGGGACCCCCTCGGCACAGGATACAGGAGGAAGGTCCTCCGGGACCCCCTCGGCACAGGATACAGGAGGAAGGTCCTCCGGGACCCCCTCGGCACAGGATACAGGAGGAAGGTCCTCCGGGACCCCCTCGGCACAGGATACAGGAGGAAGGTCCTCCGGGACCCCCTCGGCACAGGATACAGGAGGAAGGTCCTCCGGGACCCCCTCGGCACAGGATACAGGAGGAAGGTCCTCCGGGACCCCCTCGGCACAGGAGACAGGAGGAAGGTCCTCCGGGACCCCCTCGGCACAGGAGACAGGAGGAAGGTCCTCCGGGACCCCCTCGGCACAGGAGACAGGAGGAAGGTCCTCCGGGACCCCCTCGGCACAGGAGACAGGAGGAAGGTCCTCCGGGACCCCCTCGGCACAGGAGACAGGAGGAAGGTCCTCCGGGACCCCCTCGGCACAGGAGACAGGAGGAAGGTCCTCCGGGACCCCCTCGGCACAGGAGACAGGAGGAAGGTCCTCCGGGACCCCCTCGGCACAGGAGACAGGAGGAGGGGCTCTTTCCTGGGAGGCACCCTCCAAAGACACTGGAGCTTCTGGAAGGCCCGCAGGTTCTGGACCTCCTGCTGCAGGTTCTGGACCTCCTGCTGCAGGTTCTGGACCTCCTGCTGCAGGTTCTGGACCTCCTGCTGCAGGTTCTGGACCTCCTGCTGCAGGTTCTGGACCTCCTGCTGCAGGTTCTGGACCTCCTGCTGCAGGTTCTGGACCTCCTGCTGCAGGTTCTGGACCTCCTGCTGCAGGTTCTGGACCTCCTGCAGAAACTAGGGACTCAGGGGACACAGGAAAATCAGGAGATACTGCAGTTTCTGCAATAGATGAGTATCTAACTGCAGGAGGCTGGAGGCTTGTGGCCACAGGATGAGAGTTTGGTGCAGCAGGCTTTAGAGCCCTTATCTCACTCAAAAGCCCTTTATAAAAAGGAAGCTGGGCCAGACCAGGTTGAGAAAACACAAGGCTTTCTGCAGAGGAAAGCAAAAGGTTAATACAGTCTGGATTGTCCATGGCAGAGGTCAGCAAACGTAATAAGGTTTGATTTATTGAAGCAAAGTCACTGGTCTGGAGCTGGGACGAGTGGGACCCAGTCTCGCCGAACTGAGCAGGAACAGCTGTACATGTCGGAGGTGTGGGGTCGAGCTTCGTCCTCACCGGAATCCTGGGAGGTGAGGCAACGGGGACCGCGCCCACAGTGACATTGGAGCTGGGCACAGGGGACTCAGTCTCACCGGACCGAGCGGGAACCACTGGACGGACCGGAGGTGTGGTGGACCCTCTCCGGGTCTTGTTTTTGCCTCTCTTACGACGAGGTTGTGAGTGGACCACGGGGGCAAGCCAGAGTTCGTCCTCTGACTCTGCGTCCTCACCCGACGTCCACCCAGAGTAAGTCGGCACGGGAGCTGAGGAAAAACTGGACCTGGGTGTTGTGTGGCTACCTTTAGTCCTTCTCTCCTCCTGCAGCAGGAGAGGTGAAGGCAGAACCTCCACCGCCTGGCTGTACTCCGTCAGGTCCAGGACGGGTTTAGTCCAATAGGTACCACATCGGATGGTGGTTCTCCTCATCTTGAAGAAAACTCAAAAAACAGGTAAGCAAAAAACAAAAACAAAAAAAACTCAGGAGAACCTGTCTGCTGGGCTCAGAAACTGGTCGGTTCGTACTGTTAGGGTCCAGGCTCAGGGACCGTGGAAAGAACCCATTTGCAGACAGGACTCAGGAGGCAAAGTACAAAAATAAATACTTTAATTGTTCAAACAGAAAAAAGGCTGACAATGGCAGCATAACTCACATAACTCAGGGAACTCGGGGAACAGGACTAGGATGAACCCAAAACGATGACGAACCGACAAAGACAGAACTCACAGAGGAACTTATATACACACAGGCAGGGCTTGGGACAAAGGTGAAAATAATCAGACTGATTGGAGCACAACACCAGGAAGGACCAGAGTGAACACTTGGGGAAGTAATAAATAACAGACCAGGGCAAGGGAACTAACTAAAACATGTAACATGAATAACTAAACTGGGGCTGAACAGAGAAGTAAACTAAACAGGAATTTAACTAATCTGGAGCAGGACAGGGAAATAAACTAAATCTGAAATAACTAAAATGGAGCAGGGTAGGTTGAATGGAAAACACATGGAAAGTCCAGGAGAGGGAGCCAACCTCACAGTGGGAACAAAGAGCTGACTAAACAA
>JBBPBX010035483.1:0-32036 GCA_038048925.1 Garcialebias charrua
CCATTTTTCTAATTCAAAATGCCTGACGAAACTCTGAAATGGTCGCCACGTGTCAGTCCCTGTCTAAGCTTCTCCAGGAACGTTCTAGTTTTGTTTTGTTTAAACCTGGACATTTGAGGCTGTAGCTTCAGATTTTGACTGTAAAAGCAGAGCTTCTGTACATGTGTCAAAATACAGTTCTACTGCTCAAGAACTTAGAGAACCATATCATACACCTGTCACCTTGTTTTGACCTTGATTTGTGACCTTGACATTGAACAGTTACGAGACACTCCGTCTAGCAGCTGAGCGAATAATAGAAAAAAACATGCAAATTGTTACACAAGCACCACATCTGGTATTGTCATCTTTGAGGGGTTGGTCAATCTGCCTGACTGCTCATTTGAAAATTCAAGATGGTGGCCTTTTTTCAAGAAAATGCCACAATGCCAAAATGAGCTTATTTCTGTACAGTAATCACACAAACTTTGCGTATACACATACATACATACATACATACATGCATACAGACAGACAGACAGACATGCATACATATGTATACGTAACATACGTATGTTACAGTGTATAAGTCGCACCTTTTTGCCTAATTTGCATGCCCTGCGACTTACGGCTGGGCGACTTTTAAGGCGGAAAGTAAGGTAGTTGTTCCCAAGTCATTTTCACCGGACTGACCATCAAGAACGCCAAGATTGTTGGTTTATTATTGTATTTATATTACTATTAATTTACTAATATGTGTTACCAGTACTAGCAGAGTACAATGCTACTGACAGCACAAAACATATATATGTGTGTATATATATATATATATATATATAGTATATATAATGTATGTATGTATGTATGTATGTACCGTATTTTCTGGCCGATAAGTCGCACTGCCCTATAAGTCGCATTGTCCAATTATGTCCAATTGGAAAAATCCATGAACATGTTGCACCGCCGTATAAGTCGCATCTATTATGCGTCACCGCTGACAACCCGAAATGTGGGCCGGAGGTTTGCCCTGCTGCAAATGGCTGCCATAGGAGCGTGCACTGAAGGACTTTAACAAGATTAACACGGTAAAAACAATTGTTTGTTTGCTGAAAATTATAGCAAAGATGTGTCTTAGCTGAACTTTTCCTTAATAAATGCACGCATTTGTCAAATCAGCTTGATTTAAAAAGTAGTTTCGCTACGTGCACCCGCACGGGTGAGACCGCAGCATTTTCTTTAAAATTTAACAAGATAAACACTTAAAAATATTTATTTTGTTAGCTGACATTATAGCAAAAGTATTTCTGAGCTTAACCGTTGCTTAATAAATTCATGTAATGGTCAAATCGTCTTCCAAACGGTCGCGCGCGCTGCGAAAATAAATTATAAATAAATCGAATTTTAGCTCAAACATCTCCTACAGCTAACAGTTTTCTTTTTTTTCATTCAGCTTCATTTTTTCGTCAGAATGAATGGAAACGGTCATATCTCAGCCAAAAATTAGTCTAAAAATATGGGAAAAAAATCCATAAATATGTTGCTTTGCCGTATAAATCGTAGGACATGCAAATTAGAAGAAAAAAAAACTGTGACTTCTACGCCGGAAAATACGGTATCCCAAATTTGGTGCTTGTATCACTTTTTGCATTTTTTTTCTCCAAGTATCGAGTGGATCAGAAATTATGACAATTTGAAATTCCAAGATGGTGGAAGATCTCTGTGGGATGGCAGGAGGAACTTAACATCTGCGCAGATGGAGCCTACACCATCATGTGTCATCACGTGTTCGACGAGCGTAAAATGATGTTGCTTCCTGTTTCTGACAGCAACATCAAAAGGACAAAGAAAGAAAACGGTTTTCTTAAACTTTTGTGTAAAGTGAGAGAACACAAAGTGTTGGAGCAGATCTGAGGCCAGCGTTCCGTTTGATCGCGGTCCCTCCCGGCGTGCAGACAGTCGGCGAACACGAGGCCAAACCCACACGTCGCTCTGAGCGCGATACTCACAAACGATTTGTTCATGGCTCGTTTGACCTCGTCGGAGCCGTCCGTGTAGATCTGCTGGAAGAGCTTGTTGAGCGCGGCGTCCCCCTCCAGCTTCTCCTTCTTCTCTTCCTCGTTTATGTCCGACACCATCGCGTCCCATTTGCGGGTGTGGTGCGATGATGTGGGGTATTGATCTGAGGCAAGAATAAAAACATTTAACAACTCAGAAGAACCATCAAGGTTAGAAAGAAGTTCAACTAAACACATTCATCTAAAACAACTGAACACAACGTTCTAATGTGCACTCATAAAGAACTAACATTAAACCTCTTTACAATTCTGTTTTTAGATAATAAAATGATCTGGTCTGCAGCAGGTTCTCACATGATTCAAAACTAACCTCAAGTGTATTCAACAGATTCCTCCATGACATTATTTATTAAATAAAAACAAAGACAAAATAAAAAAGTTGTTTCTGCTGCTTTATGGCTTTTCAGAGGTTCAGTCTCCTCGAGGTTCTGCTGATCACATGTTTTAATGAACTGATCATCAGTTTTGACCTTGGAAGACTAAACTGTGTGATGAGCCAGTCATCATCATGGACCAGAACTCCTCTCAGTCTCTAAATACACGCTCTCTGTGTATTGCACCATTTGTTATATCCTCTAATAAGACTAAAGTCATTGTTGTTAAAGATCATTCCTGCAGCACTTTGTGCAGTTTTTACACCCACTCATCTCATTTCATACATGTGGATGTATTATTAAAGGTCCACTGACGTGATTTTTTTACTATTCATAAAATTGCTCATATATATATATTTTATCATTTAAATATGTTCCTTTATGCAAACAAAATGATAAATCACTTTAATTTTGCTTTAAAAGTGATTTTGAACTTCAAGCCGTGTTTAATCATGGGAAATCTGATTACACCCGAACGCACCATCTGTGATGTCACACCGGGCAGAGCTCTGGGCTTGTCACAGTGCGCAGGTATGAGCAGCTCGACATGAAAGTCAGTCTGATACAGCATCAGACCTAAATTAGATCCTGTTGTTTCTTGTTCCATCACCCAAACTATTTTCTGCTTCCCAAAATGAAGACAAATAGCTCAAATCTTCACATAGATTGATAAATTCGTCGGGTTTTAAATGGTCCGCTATTAAAGAGACCAGAGCCCTCTGCCCAGTGTTACATCACAGATGGTGCGTTCGTGTGTAATTGGATTTCCCATGATTAAACACGGCTTGAAGTTCAAAATCACTTTTAAAGCAAAATTAAAGTGATTTAGCATTTTGTTTGCAAAAATGAACATATTTAAATGATAAAAGATATATATTATGAGCAATTTTATGAAAATTAAAAAATCATGTCAGTGGGGCTTTAACTGTTCATCATGTGTGTCCAGTAATAGTTATCACATCATTAACATCTAAAAAGCTAAGTCTGGTCCTCTGGACATTCAAAAAACAAAACAAAAAAACTGTAGAAACGTTTCGTCTTTCGTCCGAAAGACTTCCTCAGTCTGAGATGCTGTATTCAGCTCAGTCTTATAAATAGCACCTTCTCACAGTGGATCAACCAGTTTGCTGATGACAGCCGAAACCAGCTGCTCACATGATCAAGGAGGACCATCAGCCTAACGATGGATCGTTAGCACCCTGATGGTTGTTTGCTATTCACAGAGGGCTGAGTGATACTAGCTATAACAGCTATAAGGGGGACAGTTGAACATGGTCCTCCTTGATCATGTGAGCAGCTGGTTTCAGCTGTCATCAGCCAACTGGTTGATCCACTGTGAGAGGGTGCTATATATAAGACTGAGCTCAATACAGCTTCTCAGACAGAGGAAGTCTTTCGGACGAAAGACGAAACGTTTCTACAATTTTTTTTTTTTGCTTTTTTTTTTTAATGTCCAGAGGACCAGACTTAGCTTTTTTAGATTTTCACTTTGTCTTTATTTTTGTTCAGTAAATAATAAAATGGTGGACATTGTGTTTTTCCACCCTGGACTTTGGTCATTTCAGAGCCTGGTTAAGACCTGTATGTCCTGATAAAAGCCTAGGCCTGAAACAGGTGGACTTGGACGGGCAGCCCTGAACGAGCCTCCTTTCCTCTGGGACAGACTCATTCTGATTTCATTTTTATATTCTCTGTTACTCAGCCACTATAATCCCAGCCAGAGATGGAGCGGCAGAGCGGGGAACGTAATCCAGACGCAGATTTACATAAACACGGCAACAGATCCACTGCAGACAGATTCAGGCCAAAGATGGGCGTGAAATATCGAATGAGGAGTTTGAATAGAGCGGGGGTCTAATAGACTGGGCAGAGGTCAAGCTGAGGTCAAGCTGCACACTTAACTTTGACTTCCTCTTTAACACACAATGAAATCAGCAATGAATCCCGGCAGTAAAGTGAATGTGTGAGCTGAAACCCTGCTGTCGTCCCTCTGCATGCCCACTCTCACCGTCAGACTAATGAAAGACTCAAGCCGGGCCCGACAGCCCACTCTCATTTTAGAACAGAACAGACAAACAGGAGCGCATATCGATCTTTGCAGAGAGAAAGAAGCAGCTGAGAGACAGAGTGACAGGAGGACAGATGCAGATGTGAGGACAGGAGACAAGTGACGTTGAGGACTGACGGGGATCGAAGTGTTTGATGCTGGACTCCTGTCCTTCTCCTTCCAGCTCCTCCCATCTAATGGCGTCCGTCTTCTTCATCTTGATTTCCACCTGACAGAAGAGTGGAGAGAAAAACACACAATCTGTAAAAACATGGAGGTGTTCAGAGCGCGGGACAGAAATAACGTTTCCATTAGAGTGACGCGTTAAAAGCGCCGGGCATCGGATCATTTGCGAGGCCAGGGGAGGATGACTTCTTCAGAGCTGTGTGTGTGTGTGTGTGTGTGTGAGAGGTGCGGGGGCACAGCTCAATCTCAAACCTCACTGACAGACATACCACACTAACGAGATGCCTGTCAGCCAGAGGGCCAGTGTGAGAGATGGGGGGGAATCCTGATTCCACACAACAGCATCTGATCCAAATCATTACGCCAGGAGAACCGATCAAAACAATGAGGGACACACACACACACACACACACTGTGGACACATGCTTTTAACACTGAGATGCACTGACAGTCACACAGCAGAAAACCATGCCCCTCCCCACAACACCCTCCCTGAACACCTATTAATGTGTGTGTGTGTGTGTGTGTGTGTGTGTGATACGTGTGCATGCCAAAGACAGATCTGGTGATGTCAATGCAATTAAGGAACATTTCTGCTCTGCTGGGCGACACAATGATTCATTTATGAGGGGAGCAGAGGTGGACTGGGGTGTGTGTGTGTGTTGGTTTTAGGCTGATGAGCTTGTGTGTGTGTAGCCATGCACTGATGCAACATCATGTGATCACTTCCTGCTCTGCAGTGGACTAAAAACAGAACACCTCTGCTGAAAACGTCAACATGAACTCATCTGAAGAGTAATCAACCTTAAAGGTGCAGTCTGCAGTTTCTGTAGAGCAGCCTGTAAGTTTTCTAAAAATATATTTTTAACATATTTCTTCACTCTGTCACTATCTACTGACAGACTGATGTTAGACAAAGTAATCTCTGAAAAAAACTATAGTCCCCTTGCTTCTCCAAATGGTAAATAAGAATTTCTAAAAAGCCACAGTGACCCTCCATTAACCAGCCAATAAAACAGGACTTGTTCCTGTTTAAAGTGCTTTATAAATAAAATGGTATGGTATGGTAGAGTTTTTAACCAGCCAATAAAAACAGAGCTTCTCACGCTCCTAACCCCCCGCTCCCGCGCAGGTTCTTATTCAAAATATTGCAAAGCGATGCAAAACTGTTTTGTATGTGACACAAATGTATTAAATTCCCCTTCTTCATCCCTGATCTGGACTTTTATTTTTTTGCCAAAAGTCAAGTGATCGCTTCCTCCTCCACTGATCCATGACTGAAATGATGAGGAAATGAATGAATTTGTCACGAGCGAATTAAACTCATGTCCAACGTGGCTGCGCGAGGCTCAGCAGATTTCATGGTGTTCTGGTGTTCTGGACCAGCGCTCCCTGTTTTTATTTTTTTAGAACATTTTATTAACATATAAACACAGAACTTCGCAGCGGCTGACAGGACATGCAGTGGAGGCGGAGCATTCGGAAGCTGAGCTGCGAGAGCAAGGGGAAGCAGAACCATATATGGCTTTGAGGGGGAGGGACCAGAAACGTGTCTCTCTTCAAAATGTTCCTAAGTTCCAGCGTGTTCCAGAAATTACATATTGCACCTTTAACGAGCCGTTTTGATGGATTGAACTAATGGACGTTTTGCACGGCTCCCACTCAGCCCCCACTCTGCTCAGATCAGTCTGATCTGCACTTCAGGGCGGGTTCTGGAGGCGTGTCCAGAATCCAAAATCATGCAAATTAACTTTTAATGAACTTTAATTCACCAAGTGAGAGTTCTGTGATGAGTTAAACTCAAAGCAGTCTGCTCCTCAGATAAGTACAGGTGGTCCTCGACTTACGGCAACTCGGACTTACGAACGCACTCCGAACGCTAGTACATGCTGTGTTTATAGATGTGTGGTGTAATGTGTTAGCTAACAGTTTGTAAATAAAGTTCTGTGCATGTTTAAGGACCAGTATGTACGCTTGTTCAGTCTCATGTCGATAAACGGGTGTGCAGCAGCAGCATACGAACGCCACGTGTACTGAGATCCTACTTACGTCAAAAAATCCGGACATAAGAACGACACGTGCTATGAGTTCTGACTTACGTCAAAATCGGGTTACGAACGGTCTGTAGGTCCGGAACTCGTTCGTAAGTCGAGGACTCTCTGTAATGTTAATTTATTATTTTTATATATGAATGTTCTGTTAACATTTTATATATGAATATTTCTGTTCAGTGCCCTGAGACGACTTCTGTTGTGACTTGGAGCTATAGAAATAAACTGAATTAAATCTGATGAACCAGATTCTACAAAAACATCTCCATTTAAAATTCTATGTTTTTCTTCATCATTTCATGTATCTGAACTCATTGGCCCTCATTCACGAAAATGTTCGTATTTTTATCCTAAATTTCTCCTACTTTTGTTCGTACGAAGCGTTCGTACGAACATGCCACGTCAGATTCAACAAAGTTTTCTATCCTGAGGAAACGTGTGTAAATGGGTTGCGTAAATATGATGAATCCCACCTGTTCTAAACAGCTGCGCGTGCACGCGGAGAGGTCATTTACATAATTCCCACCCCTCAAAACACCATACTGTATAAGGCTATGTTTCCTGCCTCGGAGGCAAAACGTGTTCGTGCATAAAATGACAGCGAAAAGTAAAAAAGGAGAACTCTACCGGTGCGGAGATTGAAGTTCTGCTCTCCTTGATCGAGAAAAGTAAATCTGTCCTTATTAGCAGCGTCACTCATGGGAATAAATGACCAACTAATGCCAAAGAATGTTTGTTTATAAGAAATGTGGACCTTAAAATATACACGTGTACTGGTGGCTAACTGGTTAAAACGTTGCACTGTTATCAAGATTTCGTGGGTTCGAATCCCACAAGGTATGCCTATTTTTTTTCCTTCCTTCTTTAGATTATTTATTCATTCCAGATTAAAAAGACTTTATGCTTCATTTCTTGTTGTATTGTAAATAGTTTTCTTGTGTTTTTTAAATCTGGAATGAATTAAAAGGAGAAAAAAAAAACGTTGTCCCATGTGGGACTCGAACCCATAAAGTTCTGCACTGCGACGCAACGCTTTACTGATTGAGCTATTTGACAGCTATGACTGCAACAGGAGGAGGTCAACCTAAAGTCTGCGTTACCGAAGTCTGCGTTACCGAGACAAATTAAACTTAAATTAATTCATAATTTAAGTTGGTTTTAGTTTGAGATCTTCATATTAATATTGTAGTGTTAGAAAACGGCATTGATAACAAATTGATTTTAATTTAAATACTTTAATCCGTTAGTCATTATTACATTTAAAAATATAATTCGACTTCAAACAGAACCTATTGTCAAGACCAATTGTGGTGCGTGACTTTTTTAAACTCTAAATATTTTCTAAATAACGAAATATGAAGTTATTAGTGGAGAAATTCCGTCTGGATGACAGCAGACTGACGCTCCTAAAATATACGACAGGTCCGGACCACTCGTAAATTTTGTTCGTATCTGAAAAAAATCGTAGGATACGAAAACATTGTTGAATGCCACAAATGATCCTAAATCACTCGTACGCACAGTTTAAGAACAAATCTGTGCGTACGAACGGTTCGTGAATGAGGGCCATTGTGTTTACTTTTATTGTTCAATATGTGGTTCTGTTTCTTGTATACAGATTTTATTTTAGTGATTTAAAGTTTAATTCTTGTTTTGTGATTTGTATGTCTGTGGATTAGAATAAAGTTGAACTAAAGGCTGTATTTCTTCTTTAAACATGTTTGAGGGAAATATTCCTGAGATATCCAGTAATTTTGTCTTTTTAGGATTTTTCAGCTGAGTTAACTTTAATTAACAGATTATTTAATAAAGTCAAAGTGAAAACAGGATTTCAGGTCTGCAGCTCGTATGATCCTCCGCGGTGACTCCGCTCACTCAAATCTTGTTGTCGGTCACCAAACACACAAAACACCTGGACTTCAGCATTAAACACGGTGTTATTATTATTTTTAATATCTTAAAAATAAATCCAATCGCTGCTCCATGTTCCGAGAAATTGCAAATGGCAGATCTGTGAAGAGTTTCTGAGATCCAGTGACTCCTCCCCCTGACCAATCAGAGTCCTGCATTCATGTTTCGGTCCAGAGTCAGCTCCAACGGCCCCACCAGAGAAGCAGGGACTAAAAAGGTCCCGAGTCAGTTAAAAAGTACTGGTGGAACAGGGTTCTTTCTGTGGAGGCCTGAGCAGAATTGGGGCTGAGTAGGAGCAGTGCAGGAGGGGCATAACTGCAGCCTCTCAACTGATGACGAGCAGTTCTCTGTACAGGTAGTCCTCGACGTACGAGCGCATCGTTCCGGACTTACGAATATGCATCTCATTAAAAAAAATGTTTTTATTTTTTTAAATAAATGAATACATGTACAGTACTGTACAGTCACCAAGCACTTAGCCTATCCTAACACAGTTTTTAAAGATGAAGGAGTGAGTTGAATTGTCTCCCTCCTCCCTGCAGGCTCCATTCCCATAAAGGGAGCTAGCTCCCTTTATGTGAAAGGGAGACAATTCAACTCACTCCTTCATCTTTAAAAACTGTGTTAGGATAGGCTAAGTGCTTGGTGACTGTACAGTACTGTACATGTATTCATTTATTTAAAAAATAATAATAATTTAATTCATTTTTTTGTGATCCTACTTACGAATTTTCGACTTACCAACGGCCGTAGGTACGGAACTTGCTCGTAAGTCGGGGACTACCTGTATTAATTAGGGATGCACCGATACCAGATTTTTGAAAACCGAGTACGAGTACAAGTACTTACATTAAAGTACTTGCCGATACCAAGTACCGATACAAGTACTAATTAATATTTTTAAAAATCATTCTAATTAACTTAAACTGTTTATTTTCATTAGACACTTCAAACATAAATAAACAAAGTACATTACTATTGGTAATCTGTAAAGTATGTCCAAACTTGTACAAAAAAATAAAATGTTTTACATTTGAACTCTTACATAGTCAATGAAATTAAATGAAACTGGTATAGGGTCCTGTAGTATCGGAGCCCTTTTATGAGTACGAGTACGAGTAAACGCACATGGTATCGGTATCGGTGCATCCCTAGTATTAATGTTAAGTTTTAAACGAAACAACCCTGGAAGTTCCTTTAACTTGACGAGTTTGAGTAGTTTAAGGGAAAATACACCACTTGATTTAACTTCTTTAATTACTTATCAAAAATTAGTCAGTCTTATAGAGCTACCTCAACTTGAAATAAAAACATTAACTTAAATGATTGAAAAACAAACAGGAGAATTGTGTTACCACCTTCTGACTATGAGCAGCAGCTGCAGGTTCTGTTTACTTCCTGGAACACTGTTGTAGCTGTAAGTATGACAGAAGTCAAACCCCTGCTCCACGTGCGTGGTTCCGTGTGCGCTGATGGGACATGCAACATTAATCTGGTGCTACATCTGTGTTTCCTGGCTTTCAAACACATGGCAGCCCAGGCGCCACGCATGTGTGTGTGTTACTCTGCGCATGAGTCTGTGTGTGTGTGACAGGCAAAGCCATGGCCTATAAAGGGATGTGACAGCAGAGCCACAATCAGGGGCCACCACTCAGAGGACCCCAGGGGCTGGACTTTACACACACACAACCACACACACCCACAGTTCTTATCCAGCGTGTCTTTTTCCAGATGCAGGGCAGATTTCTCCTAAACTCACTAAGAAGACACAGCATCCAAACACAAACAATCTCAGACGCTGACAGGCGAGCAAGTTAAAGCGCCGAGACGCCACTTTAGAAATATGCCGTGAAGAAAAGACTTTAGAGCTGAATGATTAAAAACTGAGCCCAGCCTGTGCCCTCGCCTCCTCCTCGTGCGTGCGAGCGCATTAGCCGTCTGTTCCGATCAAACACACCAGTGTGCGCCCCGTTGAGGCGGTGACCCCTGTGGCTGGAAAGTTTGTTGTGATGGAGGACAGGAGGAGGGCGCTCTGACGATAATGTCCTGCACACGACGCAGACACACAAATGCTCAGTTCAAACAGCACGGACGCACTGTACGGGTTCTACATTCATACATGTATGAATATATATCATCATCACCTTTATTAAAAACACAAGTAGGTCCATATGAAAAAAATGCAAATAAATAATATAAAAAGATAAAAATGACAAATGTAAGTCACAGATTTACAAAAAGGCTGAATGGTTCCACAGTCAGTGGACTTAAACCTGACTGAGCATCTGTTAACATCAGGATGATCACATGATCTCCACATAAATCTGTACATAAAATTACAGAATGCAGCATATAAAGTGGCGACACCAACACCAACAAGTAACTGACATGCACTAGTCCATCTCGGCATCCTAAGCAGCATCTTCATTCCATCATTATACGCCACTTTGAGTTTCTGTACACTGCTTTGCTTGTATCGTCTCCACAAGTGGGCAGTATACAAAGGAGTGCAGTATGCTTTAAAAAGAGCCACTTTCACGGATGCAGAACACATCCCAAACTAGAGTACAAGCATGTTGGCTTGTGCATACATTAAACGACATTGTCCGCAAATGTCCATGTCATCAGCCAGATCATCAGTTATAGAATGTTCCAGGCATTTAACAGCAGTAATTCAATTCATACCATAGCACTTTATTTATAAAGCACTTTAAACAGTGACAGTGCACACCAAAGTGCTGTACAGGGACAGACAGACAAGCACACAGCAACAGATTACATAACAGGAAACCAAATGTAGAAACAAAAAACAATAGTGGACAACAACAACAACAACAACAACAACAACAACAACA
Source organism: Garcialebias charrua (assembly GCA_038048925.1). NCBI lineage: Eukaryota > Metazoa > Chordata > Actinopteri > Cyprinodontiformes > Rivulidae > Garcialebias > Garcialebias charrua. The sequence goes on from JBBPBX010035483.1 coordinate 11,479, forward strand.
ACAACAACAACAACAACAACAACAACAACAACAACAACAACAACATGACCAAAGCAGTGTAGGCTCAGCACAGATCACACAGTGGTGAAAGCCAGGGAATACTGTAATAGTGTTTTTAAGAGAGATTTAAAAACTGTGAGGGAGAGGGCCTGTCTGACAAGCAGAGGGAACTCATTCCAAAGTCTTGGGCCTGCTGCAGAGAAGGCCCTGTCACCTCTGCGCTTGAGACGAGTTCCTGGAACTGTGAGGAGCAACTGGTCTGCTGATCTGAGAGAATGCTAACATAAATATTGTTTATTATTGTTAAACTGTTATTATTTAGTATGTTATTGTACAGCGTGACACGTGAAATATCGGCCTGCCTCGTTCAATAAACAACGACATAAGAACTGGATCAGACTGTGTCTCTTCCAACACAGATGCAGGTAATTCAGGTGTAGATTAATTAAATATGAGAATCAAAATGTATTCCATCAGTTGTAGTTCAGAAAGTGGTGCGTGTCCAGTCCACCGCAACTGTTGTTGATAGAAATGCCGGCTGTCCGCTAGGAATGCGCGATATACCGGTAAACGGTAAACGGTAGAAACGATAGACATTTAGCCTACGATAGAGATCTGTCTTCTACCGGCTAACCGCAAAAATGTTGTCTGATGTAAAATCAGAGTTGTGAGATTTAATCTTTCCTTTTTTTAGTTTAAAACTGTGCATAAGTGGTGTTGAAGTGTACAATCAGAGTTGTCAGAGTTAATCGTTACTTTTTTTGTGTTGAAAACTGTGCGTAAGTGGCAGCTGACCGCTTGGGAGCGCTAATGCGCTAATCCGCTTACAGCGGACTTAACTCTTTGTCAGCGTTACAGCGGATTGTCTAACTTTTATAATTCATAAGCGGATTTGTGCTATTTTTATTTAAAATGCAGTACCGCTAATAACTAATTATCTATCAGTAAAAACGAAAAAACTTATTACGGGCTCTCGCTGGCTCTCGTAGCTGCTTTTTCCCCCTTGGTGCAAGTACACCGGGAGCAGAGAGGAGGGAGGGGGAGCAGAGGGGAGAACAGACGCGGATCTACCATGTAGGCAAATGATGCCGTTGCCTGGGGCTCCCAATCAGCAGGGGCCCCGGCCCCGCCGCGCCCCGGCCAGTCACCTACATCCCTAACATTGCTCATGCTTGTTAATGTACATTTAACATAAAAATAATTATAGTTACGATGAAAACGATCATTAAAAACGCAATACAAAAACCGGTCGATTTCTGTATCCCCCTACTAAAAATGGACTATTCCATCTTGACATCTTCCGGGTCAGAGGTGAACTCGGGGGCTAATTCTGTGGCTAGCTGGTTGCGCTCGGTGTGTTCATAAATCATGGGAGAACCCCGCTGTATCAAGCTAAATTAACGCGGCCGGAGGATTGTATTGTGTGTTTTGTGTCGACCACTCGACGGTGAGTCGTTCGTTTTATGTATTTGGGTTCCTTTTATGAAATAGAAATGCGGTGGCGACACGCCCATGTATTTGAGATTTAAAAGTGGTCTTAGTGATTAAAAGATCATTCTCTTTTTGTTAATTTCGTGGCCGAATAGAATATATATACGTAAAGTATTAAATAAATCCTTTGATTTTTGTAATTTCATCCTTTTAGGATCATTTTAGTTACTTTTCATTAAATCTGTTGACTGCCTATCCACCTTATTCCTGAAGGTGTCACTGTAGAAGCGATAATGTGCCGTACTTCCGTTTGACCCCGGAAGTAGAATTTTTGCATTGGCTCCTCGTTGTTTGCTTGCTAATCTGCGCGCATCGTAGAAGTTCTGTTGAAGTTCTGTTTTCTGTTATTTCGAGCTAATATTGTCACGAAGATGTCTTGAGGAGCTCGGGTACCTGTTGCGCTGTTCATGGCTGTATGAATAATCAGACGAAGCTGAATTTGTGGCTGCAACTAGTGTGTGTTGAACATGCTCCGATAAGAAAAACCCGCATCCTTCTTTGTGGCTGGGCTACGAGAAACCACCTGAAAAAAGTCACCGTATCCTCCAGAGGATCGAGAACACCAGGTATGATTTAAGAGACAGCTTTTAGTGTTATGATTTTATGTAGTCAGTAATTAAATTATACTAATATTTTCGTTCATAACTGGCAAATAAACACACGCACCTATATGTATGCTGTGTGTGCGTTTATTTATACATATCTATCTATATATCTATATATATATATAATATAGGTGTGTGTTTATATATATATATAATATAGGTGTGTGTGTGTGTGTGTTCATAAATGAACCCTAAAGTTTGTATACTGTACTCTTACTTTCAGATGGGCTTGATGAGAGTGTGGAGCTGCTCAACACCACCAGTCACATGCAGCATGACTGTTGGAATGTGGATTGACATAATGTCAGAACAAACCAACAACCTTATTCTATGGTTGCCCCGTGAAACAATTAAAGCAACATGTTTTGCAGAAAGCTAAAAACTTGGACTCCAGAAGTGAATCATACATGCAAATAACACTGTGAAATATTTATTGGCTGTTTCTCCCTCTGGAATAATCATGTTTATTTCAGATGCTTATGGTGGTAAATGCAGTGACAGGTATATAACACAGAACTCTGGGTTTCTGGACTATCTGCGTGCTGGAGATGAGGTGATGGGTGATCGTGGTTTCACAGTGAGGGACCTGCTGCAAGAGCTATGGTGTCAATGTAATCGTTCCAGCATTCACACGCAAAGGATGCCAGCTTATTTCAAGTGAGAAGTGAGAAGACATTAAATGTAAACATTTTTCTCAAACATGTACAGTACTGATGTACTTGCTGTAAACGTAACACAACTCAACATGTTTTTTAAAGGATGCAATGTTAACTATATTACATTAGAAAAGTATTTGCTAAAATGATTCATTTGTTATGTACAATAGTTGACTGTTAACCTTCTTACAAGGTTAGGTTTTTGTGTGCACTATATCAGTTAATTTTGGATTAAACTACTGTTTCTATCTAAATGTCACTTTTGTCATTATCAAGTTTTTAAAGATCGTTTCCTGTCTATTTCATTATTTGTTTTCATTTACTGTATTTTATTAAAAGTTCTCAAGGTGCTTCATTTGTGAATCAGTAAAGTATTTGTCAAAAGAAATGTCAAGCTCCAGGTGCTCAGTTGGTGTCCAGATAAACATCTTGCAGCTCAAAAGTCCAAAGCAACATCATTGTTAGCTGGACCTGGAGATGTGGAGTTTTAATGCTTAGACTGGGCTTTATGTTTGTTTAAATAAAGTGTCCCACCTCTCTTAACATAACAGGACCAACCTTGTTACTGTGAAGATACTAGTAAGCTTCAGAGCTTTTCAGATTGCTCATCGCTTCGCCATCTGAAGCAACTGTCAAAGTAGCTAAGTATGCTAGTAGCTAAACATGCTAGTGTACGTTATTTTCGGCCACTTCTTCAAGTCGTCCTCCCACCCCTCAACAGCTGTAGGTAGCGGTAAAACAATATCTCTACATTTGAGTTGTGATAGTTTGTGTTCCCACATATTTTATGACCTAAAACCTCTGACGAAAACCGGTTAGCGCGTTGCTAGCGTGTAACAAAAGTGCCGGTTCTGACTTTCAGCGGAAGTCGTTCACATAATTCGCGCAAGGCATCATGGGGCGTAGGAATAAGGTGGATAGAAATTTGGAATTGGTTTAATTTATTTTTGGGTTGCGCAAGAAAAAAGAAATTACTATTTGTTTTTTGAAACAATATTGAAGTAAATTAAGCTTAATTGACTCATATGAATTAAACTTGGATACAACTTGGAAGTGCACTTTAAAACTTGATCTGTAACTTTAATTTGATATGTACTGTTGATGTGGTCTTTGAATTGAAGTTATAATAATAATAATAATAATAAACTTTATTTGTATAGCACCTTCCTGCAATGCCTTGCATTGACCAAGGTGCTTAACAGGACATTTGAATGATTCTTGAAAAATACCTGCTGGAATTATTTTATTTGTTTTTGTGAATGTTTAACTATGTGAATGTTTAACTATTTTTGATAACAGTTTAGTCCTGTGTATATAGTAATGCTAATTTTTGTTTTGTTTATGACCTTGTTTAGGTCAGGGTTTTTTTCACCCCCTGTTCCCACCCAGGATGGCAAGCTACCGGATCACCGCAGCTGTGCGGTAGGACTTAAATTGCACCAAACTATTTGTTTTTTTCTGGACATATTACCCTGGATCATGAACTACAAACTACCAGATTATTGATTGATGGACCTTTAATCATCCGGGATTCAAGAACTGATTTAAAATAGAAAAAAAAAAACTCTTGGGTGTAATCAGGGTCTGTTTTGTTCTGTGTATTTTGTCTATTGGTTATACTCAAAGAAAATGATTATTATTACAAACAATATTATTATCAGAGTCAGAGAGTCTTTATTGTCATTTGCACCGCATGTAGTACATGTGATGAGATGAGATTATGTACACGGGGTCCCAGTTACATCCAACAACAAAATGTAAGAGAAAAACAGTAATAACATCTAGGATATGGACCGCTAGTTGGCAGTGTAGTGCAAATATTGCATAACTTGCTAGCTACCAATTGTTGAATTTATTTAGCGGTTTAGAATTTAGCTTCCCCTAATTTTCATAAGACATTAGTGCTTTTGAAATTGCGGACCTAAATAAATTAATTAGTGCTTTAGAAATAGCGGAACTAATTTTTGGATTAGCGCTACCCAGCACTAGTAAGTGGTGTTAAAGTCTTTTCTTCGAGTGCTAAGTAGCGAAGCTATAAGCTAACTACGTCCGGCTTGCCGTAGTGTTGCCATATTCGGATGCATGCGCAAAACGCTGTGTTCTGTTGAAAGTTTTTTTTTTTTGTCGAAAGTTAAAGTAAGCGTTGGTCAGCTTTAGAGAAACCTGCCCTCTGATCTGTGAACAGAACGTTGTGTTGTGTGATTTTACTGCGAGACCCTCTGGTCAAAGCCACAGAGGAAACTGGTTGCCTTGTCAGCTCTCATTCAGAATTGAAAAAGACTTCTGGACAGAAGTCGAAACGTTTTCTGCAACAAATAAAGTCCAGTTGATCCTGTATTGAACGCCTTTTTTGATCTTGTCAGCTCTCCTTAAAGCTGAAGGAGACGCCCACTAGAGGGTTGGAGGGTGAAGTGTTTTCAGTGTAAAATGCTGCTCTGTTGCTGTTCATTTCTTAAGAGTCAGAGTCAGAGAGTCTTTATTGTCATTTCCACCGCATGTGGTACATGTGATGAAAACGAGATTATGTACACGGGGTCCCAGTTACATCCAACAACAAATGAAAGAGAAAAACAGTAATAACATCTAGAACTAACTAAGAAAAACATCAACTAGTAATACACTAAGCCTAATATAGTTGAAATAAACAGCAGCACGAACATGAGTTTGTATGAGCAGATGGTCACAGATGAACACAGATGAACACAGCAACAAGAAAACAGATCAGCATCAGTATGATGTGATATTTTGCAGTGTTTATTTTTTATTTTTATTTATTCATGAGTCTAACAGCCTCAGGGTAGAAGCTGTTCCTCAGTCTAGTGGTTCTACACTTGATGCTCCTCAACCTCCGTCCTGAGGGGAGTGGGGCAAAGAGTGAGTGTGCTGGATGAGTGAGGTCTTTCATGATGCAGGTGGCTCTTTTCCTGCATCTGGAGGTGTAAATGTCTGTGATTGTGGGGAGACTGACTCCAACAGACTTCTGTGCAGCCTTCACCACTCTCTGCAGAGCTTTCCTCTCTTCAACTGTGCAGCCTCCATGCCACACGTTGATGCTGGAGCACAGGACGCTCTCCACTGCACACCTGTAGAACGAGGTGAGAACTGGGCTGCTCAGACCAGCACGTCTCAGCCGTCTGAGGTCTCCTTAAGTGACAATATTGGAAACTGCTAAGAGTTAACAACATATTCTTTAGTTTAAAACTTATGGCTAAAACTACACAAGATACAGTATATCTAAAAAAGCTAAGTCTGGTCCTCTGGACATTCAAAAAACAAAACAAAACAAAGCAAAAAAAAATGTAGAAACGTTTCGTCTTTCGTCCGAAAGACTTCCTCAGTCTGAGTTGCTGTGTTCAGCTCAGTCTTATAAATAGCACCCTCTCACAGTGTTACACAACCAGTTGGCTGATGACAGCCGAAACCAGCTGCTCACATGATCAAGGAGGACCATCAGCCTAACGATGGATCGTTAGCACCCTGATGGTTGTTTGCTATTCACAGAGGGCTGAGTGATACTAGCAATAACAGCATTGTATAAGGGGGACAGTTGAACCCGGAGGCCTCCACCCATTTAATGATGGACGGTTTCTTTTCACAAAGATGGCCTCCTTTACTCCTCTCTCAAACCATTGTTCCTCTCCTTTAATTTTAACCCAGGTGTTGTCAACATACCTGAACCAATGACTTGGTTGTCTCCCTGAAAAGGACCACCAAGTCATTGGTTCAGGTATGTTGACGACACCTGGGTTAAATTAAATCTCAGGAAGTCCAACATTTCACTGATCACATCAACTCTGTGGATAAATATATCAAGTTCACACGAGAAGATGTAAAAAATGGCAGGTTGGCTTTCTTGGACTGTGAGGTCTCAGTTTCTGATAGAGGAAATTTGCAAACTGAGGTGTACCGCAAACCCACCCACACAGACCAGTATTTACAGTTCGACTCCCATCACCCTCTGGAGCACAAGTTAGGAGTCATCAGGACTCTGTATCACAGAGCAGACAGCGTCCCCACTAACTCAGGAGCCAGACAGAAGGAGAAATCACACACAAAACAGGCTCTAGAGAAATGTGGATATCCTAACTGGGCCTTCCTGAAAGCAGAGAAGAAACCCAAACAGGACTCCAGCCAGCCATCAGGTGAAAAGAAGGAACCCAGACCCAGACCAGTGGTCATTCCGTATGTTGCGGGAGTTTCAGAGACATTGAGACGTTTATTTTCTAAACACAACGTCCCAGTGGCTTTTAAACCCCAAAATACATTACGGCAAAGACTGGTTCATCCCAAAGATCCAGTCCCCCGGCACAAACAGAGTAATATTGTGTATGCTGTTCAGTGTCAGGAGGGCTGTGATCAGTCTTAAGCCTCCGGTAGAGCTCAGCGTACTGCCTTTACGCCACTCTACGCACGCATTCTGTGCGCACGCGTTCGCTGGCACAGCTCTGCTTTCGTTCTCGCGTTAAATGCTCGCGTTTTCGCTCCAAATTCTTGTTGTAATTTGAGCAGCTGCGTGCAGAGCGTCTACCTACGGGACAAACTGAGGTCGCTGATTGGTCATTTGCTGACACGCCTACTCAATTGATTGACAGGTCGAGTGGGAGACAAAAAAAAATGCATGAGCTGGCTCGGCTGCAGCCGCTGCGGTGTTTCTAAACTTTATATGTTAATAAAAAGTTCTAAAAAATAAAAACAAAAACAGGGAGCCTTGGTCCTGCAGCCCACCAGGAAATATTTAGAACGTCGCGCAGCCAGGTAGGACATGAATTATTATTCGCTCGTGACAAATTCATTCATTTCAGTCATGGAGTTAACGGAGGAAGAAGCGATTACTTGACTTTTGGCATAAAAACTAAATAAAAGTCCAGTTTAGCGATGAATAAGGGGAATTTAATTCATTTGTGCACCATACAAAACAGTCCGGCGCCGGGCAATTTATTGTGAGACAACGCGCATCGCGTACGCGGTCGTAAAATTTGAGCTTTGCACGTTTGTGCCCTGCGGTGCTACGCTTGTGCCTCTGCGTACGTACGGCGTAGTGTGGCGTACTGCCTGTACGCTGAGCTCTGCCGGGGGCTTTATATTGAGGAAACTAAACAGCCACTGGCCAAAAGGATGGCCCAGCACAGAAGATCAACATCATCAGGTCAGGACTCTGCGGTCTACACTCATCTCCAGGCCAGCGGTCACTCTTTCAGGGATGAAGATGTTCACATCCTTGATAGAGAGGAACAATGGTTTGAGAGAGGAGTAAAGGAGGCCATCTTTGTGAAAAGAAACCATCCATCATTAAACGGGTGGAGGCCTCCGGGTTCAACACATAGTTCCCATGTGACGTCACATCTGTGGAATTTCTGGGTGGGTGGAGGCGGACGGAGTAGCAGGACAGTCTACTACTGGATGTGTATCTTTCACGTTGTTTTTTTTGTTAATTTCTAATTAATTGCAATGGTTACTTCGTGTTGGGTCAGTGGGTGTTCTAGTCGGGTAGACGTTTGGGCAACGCGCAGGTTTCACTTAATCCAAAAAAAGTAAACGTGAAGGTAGGGCTGTGCGATATGACGATATATATCGTGGGGACGATAGAAACGTGTCTATCGTGCTACTTTCCTTCTATCGTCTCTATCGTGATAAATAAGAATAAAAAAATAACTGTCGCAAAGAAGCTTCATATGGGGTTTTGCGAGATGACGGCGCTGCTTTATGTTGGACGCACGCGCGGGTTTGCAACACATGCTTTACGTTGTTAAACTCGAGAGCAACAGAGCCGCAGGCGCATGAAGCCGGTGTCTCAACCATAGAGTCTCAACAAGGAGAAAACAGCTGCACAGGCAGCCTAAGAAGAATAACTTTTACCAAAAAGAGGGGGAAGCTCACCTTGTTAGCTTCCATTGTTTCGCTCCGCTGAAACTCTGAGACAAAATGGGTCCAGAGGACACGAACCCAGAGTCCAACCGAGTCCGAACTCGGGTCCAGTTAACCAATACAAAACAGACCAGAGACATAACAGAACCGCAATCAAACGCAACGTTTTCTCTTTTCTGTTTCTTGCTTTGTTTACTCAAACTTCAGAGCGGATTTCTTCTTCGTGAGTTTAATTAGCAGCTGTTGTTCTACCGCCACCTGCAGGAAAAATTTGGACCAAAGTAGAAAAGGAGTTGTTTGTTTGTTTGTTAGTTTATTCATTTTATAATATGAAATACAACAATTAACGTATTCATAATAGAAAAAAATAAATAAAAATAAAATGAAAGGTAGCAGATGAAGAATAAATCTTATTAAATCTGCTCCTTATTCATCTAATAACAGTTCAAACAATATTTTCTATAATAACAAAATAAGTAAATAACTCAGTCAATTTTCAATTCACATATATCACACATTAAATTAGATTCATTTATTTTTTTTAGCAATTCATTTTTTACCAGTTTCTTAAATACAAGGAATGATTTGGCTTCCTTAACATTTGTCATTTGGCATTAAGTCATTCCATAATCGTACTCCTTGAATTAAGGTAGATCTTAGGTAGATCTAGTTTCTACTTTGGTCCAAATTTCCTTGTTCGTTTTGTTCACATTCTTATAATTGTAACTATCTGTAGTAAAATAATAAAATAAAAAAACTTTGGTCCAAATTTTTCCTGTACACACATACACACATCGTGTTGTATATATCGTGATATATATCGTTATCGTGATATAAAAAAGTCCATATCGTGATATATGATTTTTTCCATATCGCCCAGCCCTACGTGAAGGATTTATCTCATCTGAGAAGCTCACAGCAGCTGACTGCTCGCATCTGCTCTGGAAGACGTCGTGCTTTTGGCCGGTAAACAAAATATTCTACATAAATCATTTTGTGAAACTATGTCAGAACAATGTTAGAGTACAACTGTCTGTGTGTTAGAGCTGTTTTTTTTTTTTTCCCATTATTTAGCAGCACCGTCTTGCTGTGTGTAACTTAGCATGTCGCTAACGCGACAACGGCCTCTTCATGTCTGGACCACGGTCTCCGGCGGGGAGACGCCCCAGTGGGGGAAGGAGGACGGGAGCCAAGTCGTGCGGGCGACGCGCCAGTCCCATGGGACGTGCCCCCACGGCCGCGACGGATCCACGCCGTCCGACCTGAGCTCGCCGCGAGCCTCCGTGCGACGGACCCTCCGCTCCACGATTTCTTTCTCCAACTCATTCAACTCCGACCACTGCCATTTTGCTCTTGTGCCTTGGTGAAGCTAGTAATGTATTTAGCTGTGTAGTAGCTCGAGTCTGTTTGTCCGCCATTTCTGCCTTTATGGGTGACGAAAAACCCGGTATTGCGCAATAGTCGCCACGAGTGTGGGAACTATGTACTGTCCCCCTTATACAACGCTGTTATTGCTAGTATCACTCAGCCCTCTGTGAATAGCAAACAACCATCAGGGTGCTAACAATCCATCGTTAGGCTGATGGTCCTCCTTGATCATGTGAGCAGCTGGTTTCAGGCTGTCATCAGCCAACTGGTCGATCCACTGTGAGAGGGTGCTATTTATAAGACTGAGCTGAATACAGCAGCTCAGACTGAGGAAGTCTTTCGGACGAAAGACGAAACGTTTCTACAATTTTTTTGTTTTGTTTTTTGAATGTCCAGAGGACCAGACTTAGCTTTTTTAGATTTTTCTACCTGGATTATTGAGCATGCATCAGGGTACACAAGATATATTTTGCACTGTTTTGCACTACAAGAAAGAAGCCTAATGCTTGAGTTGTTAATTATTTAAAAACTCTCTGGACCTAGTAGTGAAATTTTCTTAATAGAGATTATTTTGTGGGATAGCAGTTTTCAAAATAAATTATGGCAAAAGGACACCTTATGCTTTTTTTTCCCATTCCTATTGCAAGTTTTATACCAAAAACATATTGCGATATATATTGTTATCGCCACCCTTCACAATACATATCGTGATATGAATTTTATGCCATATCGCACATCCCTACTGTCCGCGTGTACGTGCGCATGTGTTCAAACAATAATAATAATAATAATAAATTCAATTTACTGTATACTGCATTTTTCATTAATAAAAATCAAACAAAGGCTCAGCGGGAGATGTTTATGTTATCAACGGGGGGAGGGGGTCAGCAAAAAAGCTCCACTCTGAGCCGTGCGTTCAGAAACCATCGGATTCAAAGAGGGGGGCCAGTGGTCTCGTGTAAACGATGAGCAGAAACGCAGAGAGAAAGGAGCGGTTTCACTCAAAATATGCGTCGTGTAAACGGCCCCTTAGTTGAGAATAAACAGCTTTCAAGGCAACTCTTTGAAAAAAACACTCATTATGGATGCATGCCGATCAGGAGGAACTTGATCCGCTGATGCTGTTCCCTTGAATGGCTCCAAGAAAGCTCCCCAGTAAGTTGGGCCGTCAGTAACCGTGTTTCCATCTATTTTCATTTCGAATTTTGAGCTAATTTTTGAAATCTCGCAAAAATGTAAATACAAATTAATGCGGATCAGAAGTGTTTCCATCAACTGGCTTAAAAGCGCATCTACCGGGCCACGCACAGCGTCATTACGTCAGCGTCATTACGTCAGACGTCAGCGTTACGCATGTCTACAGTAAACAGGAAGTAGCGGTTGAAAACAGAACCCGGCCACACATCTCGTCAAAATGGAGAGAATATTTCAGGTATGTGTTGCTATCGGGCAAGTTGTATTTATTCTGTCATGCCAACTAGTTTTAGCGATGTTACATGTTGTCCGGAGCGGAAACAGCTGAACGTCACGTGACGTGAATGTTCGCTACGGCAGAACTGAGTCGGCAAATCTGTTTCCATCTGTCGTTTTGCGCATCTGCTCATTTTCGAAGATCCCAAAAACCACCTCAAGCGAGCGTATAAACTTTTTGGCGAATTTGAGGAAGTAAATTCGCATTTTGCCGTTTCCATTAAGCTTTTCTGCTGCGATACTTCAAAATGCGCATCTAGAAACCTTGATGGAAACACGGCTAGTGACGAGCACACCAACCTACACATTTCACCTGAATAGCTTCTACAGCCATGTCAAAACTCTGAATGCTACAAATACTGTACCTAGAAGGGCTTCATACTGTATCTCCAAACCCTACGTGTCATTTTTCACCACTTTTATTGTCTGTCCAACAGATCTCACTTGTAAATGAGTCTTCGAGGCTCAATGTGACTTATCTGTTTAAATAAAGGTTGAATGAAATGAAGGTGTGTGGGGGGTGCATGTGTGGCTGAGGAGCCTGCTGGACCAGGGAGTAGCCAAGACTTTAAAAGGGAGGAGGAGGTGGAGGGCTTAAACGCTCTCTCTGCTTATCAAAGCTTTAGGTGTTTATATGGAGGCGAAGCATGAAGAAGCACTCAGGCTGTGAGGGTGGAGAAAACAAAGGTGGTAAATGACAAAAACGGCAGGAAACAAAAAAAAAAGTAGAGGCGGTCTGAGACTATCCTTAGCTGCGGTGTCTCACAGGCTGAGCTCTTGTTTAAGCTGCAGCCCACGTGCACCTCTGGTATGCCGTCTCTGCTGTTGCCATGGAAAAGTCAGAAAATGAGTGAAAGGAAGTGTTTTTTTAGAGGGGGCAGTTTTCTGTGCAGGTCAGCTTCTTCTCAGCACAGTGTAGCCTCAGTGGATGGAACACATACAATACAGGCGCCAGGTTATACAACGCTTAGAATTTCATTTCTCCACAGCATTTTGATACTTTGACTCCATACAGTATGTTTTTCAGCATATTTGGCTGTGCGTGCCCTTTTAGTCCTGTGCGCTTACTGTGAAATACACTAAAATAACTAGGAGTGCTTTCAGAAGCTCAGCTTCCGCTCAAAATTGTGTGTAATGTTGAATGTTACACAACCCCCCGATTTTGAGATCTGAGATCTGGTGACAACTAGCCTGGCCCTCGCCTTCCTGCACAGCTCCGCTCAATTCTCATTTCCCTTCACTGCTCAGTCTGGGACTTCTGCCATAGACAACGATTTCTCCGGTAGATTTTTGACCGGACCAATCAGAGAACAGAAGGGGCGGAGTTTTTGGCCCCTAACCCACGCCCCCACCTGTCCCAGCGCAGCCAGCGAGCAGTCGCATGTTCTCATTCAAAGCGATGCAAAGCGATGCAGGACTGTTTTATATGTGATACAAATTTATTAATTTCCCCTTCTTAATCCCTTATCTGGAGTTTTCTTTTGTTTTTTTGGCCAAAAGTCAAGTTATCGCTCCCTCCTCCTCCTCCTCTCCGCTGAGTGCCACCTGTCCCAGCGCAGCCAGAGCCAGCGCGCAGCCGCATGTTCTCATTCAAAGCGATGCAAAGCGATGCAGGACTGTTTTATATTTGACACAAATGTGTTAAATTCCCCTTCTTAATCTCTTATCTGGAGTTTTATTTTGTTTTTTTGCCAAAAGTCAAGTGATCGCTCTCCTCCTCCTCTCTCTCCGGCGCCGCTGCGGTGCAAAGAATAAGGAAATGACTGAGGTTGTCACGAGAGAATTAAAATAGGGTTTTACGTTGCTGCCCGAGTCCCTGCATATTTTCTGGTCTTCTGGACCAGCGCTACATGGTTTTATTTAATTTTTTTCAAACGTTATAAACACAGAATGCAGGCAGCGAGAGAAAATTCAGCAGGAGGCGGAGCAGATGTCAAGTTCGGCAGAGCTCTGAGGGGGAGGGAGCAGAATGCTTTACCTGTTCAAAATTTTTCTAAGATCCAATGGTTTTGTTCCTCAGGCAGAGGCCACGCCTCCAGCAAGAATCGTTTTTCAATGGAGAAGTCCCAGACCCTTGTCTGAAGCGAAGTCAAGGACAAGGGTCTGGTTTTAACCAGGCTAGGTGACAACTTAATGTTCTTCAAAAACACAGTAAGGAAAAAAATCAAGCCTTCACCTCAAGCCTTTGACTTAGTGACCTCCTCCATTGGGTCAGAAGGAACCTTCAAGAACATCTAACATATGACAGAATGTCTTATTTGCAAAAATGTCAGCACAGTCCATCATCTTTGTCTTTGGCCATAAACAACAACAAAAGAACTAGGGAGCAGAATTAACAAGAACATATTGCTTATTACTGTATACGTAATGGCCCAGACAAGCAAATATCTTGTACAAACTTTGACCTTGATTAGTGACCTTGACCTTGAAGCTGGGGGGGATGAACAGTGCACACAACTCTCTGTTAGGTGACAATATGTGTCTCAAGTTTCATTAAATTATCTTTAGTGTACAGACTCTCTGGGCTCAGGAACCTAAACAAACATCAGAATTTGCTAAGTTTTAGGGGATAAATGAAAAAAAAAATCACCAATTTAAGGACGTTTTTATTTTTACCTGGATAAACTTGAGAATCACTTGACAACCAATCAACACTCCGGTTCAAATCCCGGTCCGGGGGGCTTTTTTTTTTTTGAAAGTCCATCAGCCCAGCAGAGCTTTACGATCTGCCAGTCAACACCTGCTGGAGGTGCCTCGCTCAAGGTACAAACAATGGGGAGACCGGTCATTTTCTGTTGCCGGCCCAAAAGCCTGGAACAGTCTCCCCCTTGAGCTGCGTGCCACCTCTGATCTGACTCTGTTCAAAACCAGACTGAAGACCCACTTGTTCAAAAAAGCTTTCAGTGTGTAACTTTTATTACTTTTGGTATTTTAGTATGTAGCATTTTTATTTCCATTGCCTCCTTTTATTGCTGTTGTTTTTTTATTCTATTTTCACTGATTTGTTGTACCAGTTTTTATATTTTCTGTCCTGTTAAGCACCTTGGTCAATGCAAGGCATTGTAGGAAGGTGCTATACAAATAAAGTTTATTTATTATTATTATTTCTGGGTGGAGTTTGCATGTTCTCTCCGTGCATGCGTGGGTTTTCTCCGGTGCTCCGGTTTCCTCCCACAGACCAAAAACATGCATGTTAGGCTGATTGGTAACTCTAAATTGACCCTGGGTGTGAGTGAGACAGGTCCCTCTTGTAAATGAGTCCCCGTGGCTCAATGAGGCTAGCCTGTATAAATAAAGGTTGAATGAATGAATGAAAAAAATCTTCCATTATGGATTTTTCCAGCGCATCATTTCCACCGTGTCCGACAGTTCAACTATCTGGCCTCAGTCTGCGAGCCACTCTTCAGTTAACGTTTCCTCAGTGGTTTGATGCCAGGAGATGTTCTCACTGCATTACAGTATTTGAAAGTCATTTCATGTTCACAGGTCAGTGGTGAGCAGCATCCTTCAGAGCCTCGGCCACCCTGACACTTCTGATGGACAAGCTGCAGTAAACATGTGTCTGAACAACTCTACCAAACACCCCATTAACCCCTTTCGATCAACATGCTCAAGAAAGCTAAACTGATAAAAACGTGATTTCCCACAATGCATTTGTCTCTCCACCCCCCCCCCCCCTTTTGATGTACCGTACATTGACATTTTCTCATCATTATTCACCCTGCGAGTTGCACGCTAAAAATCTTTAATGGAACACTGGCAGTTTTTGTTTTTATGTTTCAGGAACTTTCACCCTTGGTGAGATGATCCAAGTACGAGATCCTTTGAATCCTACCGAGTCAAACTCCATTTCAGCACCATTTATGTTCCTCAGCAGATCTGCCAAGAGAGTCCATGCCAGTATCAAGATAAGGTCTAACTCAATTTTAAGTTTCGTGGACAGGTTGTGAATAAACTGCCTTCACTGTAACGCCACATGATTGTTGATATGTGCTGCTGACTATCCATGATGCTGATCTCATGCTGCTGATTATTTCATGTTGCTGTGTTCATTAATCCTTATATGCTCACACTAGGGTTGGGCATCGAGGATCAAAAATTGTTTGGAACCGGGACTAACTGTCCAGTTTTCCTGGAATTGTTAGAAATATTTATTTTCGATGCCTAGTCCGCCAACAGTAAGTTGGAGGCACCCGCCGAATACCAACGAAGAAGAATCCACTGGAAGTGTTTCCAAACATGGAGAGTGAGCAGCTGCAGTCGAAAGTGTGAATTACGGTAACTTTAATAAAATGACCAGTCAGCTCAGTGCAGCACTTGCAATAATTTTATATCATGCAAAGGAGGGTGGAGAAGTAAAAGTGTGGCCCGTCTTTGACGTGCTTTGCTGGACTATTTTCGCTGCTTCCTCCTCCGGACCAGGTCCGACCCTCAGAAGTAACAGAAGCCGTTGTCGCACTGCACGGCCCTCCCCGGCCCCACCCTGCTTCTAACCTGGGTTCGTGTGGTTCACATTTGCCTTCTCGGGCCGGCAGCAGCCCGAGTTTTGGAACCCCACCGACGGAGGTTCTGATAGGGCCGAGCTCCCGGGCCCAGTTTGACGTCATGTACTGCTCATTATTTGATTCGTTGTTTGCAGCAGGGGCGGGACTGCTGCGTGTTGAGTCATCAACTCGTAACAACAACAACCTCAGCGCGAGCTGAATTTCATTAAAATTTCACTACAGAAACCCCTAAAAAAATTGTTAGCTGAATATTTATATTAGTGTTTCTGAGTTTAATTTTTGTTAATAACTGATTACAAATCAGCTTATGTTAGAACGTAAATAACACTGAAGCGCGCACCCATACAGAGCATTTCCGCCTTTCAGCGCGAAGCTGAATTTCATTAAAATATAACTAATATTCTCCAACTCCTGCGCGTAGCCAGGATTTTAAAATATAACTAATATTCTCTAACTCCTGCACGTAGGCAGGATGTTACGAGGGGCGATTCCTTTATAGGAAAAGTGGACTCCTGAAAAAAGTACGGTAATACGCCTCGGTGGCTCAGTGGGAGAGCGTCAGCTTTCCGCTCTAAATTTTATCTTGACTAGGGTTCGATTCTCACCTGGTTCAACTTATTTTACGTTCGTCTTTTATTGGATCAAAAAAAAAGGTGAGGTGTTCCGGGCATGTCCCACCGGGAGGAGACCCAGAGGAAGACCCAGGACGCGCTAGAGGGACTATGTTCTCTCGGCTGGCCTGGGAACGCCTTGGGATTCCCCCGGAGGAGCTGCTCCAAGTGGCTGGGGAGAGGGAAGTCTGGGCCTCCCTACTTAGGCTGCTACCCCCGCGACCCGACCCCGGATAAGCGGAAGAAGATGGATGGATGGATGGATGGATGGATGGATGGATGGATGGATGGATGGATGGAAAAAAAAGGAGTTTGTGTTATGCCTGTGGTTAACACAAACTCCTTTTTATTTTTTCCAATAAAAGACAAACGTAAAATAAGTTGAACCAGGTGAGAATCGAACCAGAGTCAAGATAAAATTTAGAGCGGAAAACAGACGCTCTTCCACTGAGCCAACGGGTATCTTGCATTTTGTAGTTCCAGGTTTTCTTTTAACGGATCGCCCCTCAGAAAATCCTGGCTACACCCATGTAAAATAAGCTGATTTGTAATCAGTTATTAACAAAAATTAAACTCAGAAACACCAATATATATATTCAGCGAACAAATATTTTTTAGCGGCGTCTCCTCTCTTAAAACACACCAAGCGCGCACACAAGAACTTCCCACCCACTTCAAGAGAACGCCCCACCCACTTCAAGTCGGTTCTCCGCACAATGCATAATGAGCGGGGGCGGGCCAGGCCGGGCTCTGGGCCAACCAGGGACGAGCTGGGCTGGGGAGGGCCGTGCAGTGCAAAAACGGCTAGAGTGGCGCTCCGCCGGACTGTTTTAATGGCCTACTTCTCTGGCTCCATCAGGTAAATAAAACTATAAACTACGTCTCATACCAACATTAAGGCAGCTAACAAGTTAATAATAATAATAATAATAATAATAATGAATTCAATTTATAACGCACTTTTCATTAATGAAAATCTCAAAGTGCTACAAGGAGCAACAGAATTAAATGACAATAAAACAAATAATAAAACAATTAAAATCAATAACAATATCAGCTAAGATCAAAAGTAGAATCATGAGGAGGTAGAGTATGCTTGGTCGAAAAGAAAGGTCTTCAAGTCGCTCTTAAAGTCAACCACAGACTGTGGGGCTCTTAGACAGTCAGGAAGAGAGTTCCACAGGCGGGGGGCAGCCACACTGAAAGCCCGGTCTCCCATGGTCCTTAATTTGGTTCTCGGAATGTGAAGGAGATTGCTGTTCTGTGACCGCAGCGAACGGGTGGATGAGTATGGAATAAGAATATCCTTCAGATAATCTGGTGAAGTTCCGTGTAAGCATTGATGTGTAATGAGAGCAGTTTTGTACTGAATTCTGTAGGCGACAGGAAGCCAATGAAGGTTATGGAGAATGGGCGTAATATGTTCAAATTTACGAACTCTCAACAAGATCCTTGCTGCACTGTTTTGAATATATTGAAGTTTCTGAAGGTTTTTGCCAGGGATTCCAATAAACAGGGAGTTGCAGTAGTCGAGCCTGGAGGAGACAAAAGCATGGACGAGCTTCTCAGCATCGGAAAAAGTTAGGGATGGGCGAAGTCTGGAGATGTTTCGAAGATGGAAGAAGCAAGTTTTAAACAGATGCTTAATGTGATTTTCAAATGTAAGATTGGAGTCCATTTTTATTCCAAGATTAGTAACAGAGGTGGAGAGTAGTGCATTAACAGAGTACCCGAGTTTTCGAAAGATCGAGTGCTTTGACTTCTATCGAGGCTTTTTTGTCCACCTCGGGTACCCGTAGTGACGTCACATTTCACATTTCACAGCGCGCGGGGCAGCTTTTAGCTTTTAGTAGACGCTACAAAATGGATTCCTGTGTGCGCACGGATGTTAATGGAGCAGGCCGTCTTGTCAAAAAGGTAAAACAGTTTATAATTTTATAAAATGCGCTACTTCGTGTTGACTTTCTTTGTAGTAGATTGTGACAGCAGAGGGCAGTGTTGCAATGCAGGTCCCATATTATAACACGGCCGAAACGGCTTCCTTTCTCTCGTTTCACAAACAAAAAAAAACAAATATTCATCTCTCTAGCTACCAAAAACCTATAAACACAATCTCTAAAAGTAAACCTAAATTGCACAGCTGCAGGCGTGGTACGGTGTGGCTGTGGCCCCATTTGTTTTTAAGTTTCGGTTCAGCGCCTTACTTTCACTTTTAATATTATTAATATAACTAATAGTTTTGTTTTTCCTGTGACTTATGTGCAGTATGATAAATGATAGGAGCATAATAAATGCTCCCAATGCTTTGTTGGTCTTTTTTTTTCTTTTTGTAAAGACGTTTTTAGGCATTTATATTTATTTATTTATTTTGCATCGTAAGACACTGTGACGTCATCGGCTACTCGAGCGTCGTTCGAGTTTTTTTATGTTAATGTCGAGGTTAAAAATTATGTACTCGTTCAACCCCTACTGAGAGCTCCACAGTCACTGGTTGACTTTAAAAGCAGCATAAAGACCTTTCTTTTTAAGCAAGCCTATTCTGCCTCCACATGATTTTATCTTTGATCTTAGCTGATATCATTATTGATTTTACTTGATTTTATCACTTGTTTTATTTTATTTATTTTTTAAGCAAGCCTAATCTGCATCCACATGATTTTATCTTTGATCTTAGTCGATATTATTATTGATTTTATTTGATTTTATCACTTGTTTTATTTTGATCTTTGCTTTGTTACACTTTGTAGCACTTTGAGATTTTTATTAATGAAAAGTGCATTATAAATGGAATTCATTATTATTATTATTATTATTGGGGAGGGCAGTAGGGCTGAAGCAGCTCAGACAAATATGGTGGGGCAAGGTTGTTCAGGCATTTAAAAACAAACAGCAAAAGTTTAAACTGAATTCTGTAGTGCAGAGAGCCAGTGAAGGGACGCCATGATGGGAGTGATGCTCGCGCCTATGGGCCTGAGTTCTGCACGAGCTACAGACGGGCGAGAGAGGTCTGGCTGATGCCTACATACAGTGCATTACAGTAGTCAAGACGAGCTGTGATAAAAGCGTGGATTAATTTCTCCAAGTCCGGTCTTGCTAAGATTGGTTTCACTTTTGCTATTTGGCGAAGTTGATAAAAACTTTTCTGAACAACACTGCTGATCTGTTTATCAAATTCAAAATCAGACTCAAACTTCACCCCCAGATTGGTGACACAGTTCCTGAGAGAAAAAGACAGTGAGACAAGGTCTACACTGCGAGAAGGACAGCAACTTGGTCCAAACATCATAACTTCTGTCTTGTTCTCGTTTAGACTAAGGAAGTTTAGAGAAAACCATGCCTTAACAACATTAAGGCAGTGTGTAAGTTGCTGGAGTGTATTGAACTTTTACGATAATAGCACTCTCAGAGACATGGCTCAATGATAAAAACACAAATGTTTACATCGAAGGGTATGAATTATATCATATTAACAGAAATAATAAAAGGGGTGGTGGAGTCACTCTTTTTGTTAATAATGAATTAAAATGTAAATTAATTAGCGAAATGTCAATAATTGTTGATAATATTATGGAAATGATAACAATAGAAATAATAAACAAGAATGATAAAAACATACGGTAATAATAAGTTGTGTATATGGATCACCAGGATCAAATATAGAAATATTCACTGATAAAATCTTGGAGTTATTGGAAAATAATTTTAATAAGTTTTTTTTGTGTGGAGATTTTAATATTGACCTGGGAAATAAAACAGATTCAAATAACATCAGTACATTTATAAATTCAATGTATAGTTTAAATCTGTATCCGTTTATATCAAAGCCAACAAGAATTACAACTCGTAGTGCCACAATAATTGATCATATTTTCACAAATATAACAAATAGAGATGTGATAGGTGTTATTTTAATGACTGACTTAAGTGCTCAATTACCTGTTTTCACAATCTATAAAAATGATCAAAGCATCACAAAAGCAGTTACAT
>JBBPBX010035485.1:0-12112 GCA_038048925.1 Garcialebias charrua
TCTGCCCACTCTCACCAATCTGTCCAGAGATTTTAAACTCCCTCCTCAATGTTACCTCTTGCAGAGTTCGTGTCGGCTCTGATCGGGTTTTGAGTGGATAATCTGTTGCCTGGACTGAAGTTATGCATGGAATGGTGTTCTCAAAGTATTTCTGTGGCACAGACTCTTTAAATGAGGATTTTTCTACTGACTGATAAATTACTTTACTTAGTCTCTGGATGTATGTGGCTGTTTCTTTATAAAACTGTTCCACTTGATCCTCTTCTTCACTTTTCTCTATCTCATCAAACATATCCTCTGCCAACCTGATGAGTGTCCTCTTGGTCGTACTTTGAGGCTCTCCGCTGTCCAGGCCGGAACACTTCAGTCGCCTGCAAACGTCAACGAGAGGCTCTCTTTCCAACTGCCACAAGGCTGCACTCACTTGATCACGCAGAAGCTGTACTGCTTCCATCTTCTCTTTTTTTATATATTCCGGTTCGTCTCTTGGGAAGGAAGGTGGTTGGTGATGGTGTTGATTCACTAGCGCCACCTCCTGGCTAGCTCGCCAAAATATGTTACACCGTTGAAAATGATGGGCCTGGTCACTTCTGGTGTAGCATATTTATTTAGTTTTTAACTGTGAACAGAAAACACAACGGTTACAACTGCTCCTAATATCTGCTGTAAGCTGGTTTCCTAGCAACGGCTGATTTCCTCTGCCTGAACAACAGCCAACAAACGACACAACAGTAAACAGACACACAGTATTCACTTTTAACATCACTGTACATCCACCCCAACACATCTTCCTTAACCAAACCCAAACAATACATATACTGTATTTTGTTTATGATTCAGCTTACCTGTGAACAGAAAACACAACGGTTACAACTGCTCCTAATATCTGCTGTAAGCTGGTTTCCTAGCAACGGCTGATTTCCTCTGCCTAAACAGAGCGTCATCGTCCGTTCTATAAGGCACTGAGCGCCCTCTGATGGCGAAACCCATACACTACAAGGCAATAACGCTAGTTTCTGTCTGTCAGTAATCTTTAGCAAACAAATAAAATGGGGGGCTACTATTTTCATGCCTTGTTCTCTTTCATAGTGCCACACTAACATGGTATCATCTGCATACGAGTTGATCGACTTTATCAAACCTATGAATCTGTTGTAGTGACTGACAGCTGGACAATTTTTCAGAACTTCGATCAGCCTTTTTGGGCCGTCCATAGTCCAAAAGTCTGATCGACCCCCTTTTAAAAGGACACCCACTCGTAGTACGCTTTTGTTGCTGAGAACAGACTAAAAGAACTTTCCAAACACAAGAAAACAACAAACACAGACCCAACAAATCAAATAAATTAAATCATTTTTAATTAAAAAAAAATATATAAGCTTAGAGTTTATGAAGCTTTTAATGCTTTGGATCTACAACAATTTAACACTTTTTCTCCACCAAAATTATTAAATTTGTCCTTTCTCCAAAACGTTGTTCACTTTGCGAGTTAAATTCATATTTTTGTGGCCCACGAGTCTTATCATCCTGATAGTTTTGGCCCACATATGAAAACATTTGGACACCAACGCGGACAGCTTCAGATCTTGTTGCAAGGAGCAGAGTACGAAAAGACCTTTTTGCTGTTTTCAGTCCACACTGAGGGACCACTGCAGGTAATGAAGTCCTGAGAGCGCACGCTGTAACCGCACTGACGTCATTTAGTAGATTAAGTTTTCCCAGATGAATAAGCACATTTAGTATTAACTTCCTGAATATTATTCAGCTCTAAAATGTAACCCCTTCAGTAAAAATTAGTTACTTCTAAATCTGTAGCTTCTGTCTGTGCATCCTCTTCCCTATCTCTTTTTCCATTTCCTTGCCTCTTCTAAAGGTATAGTCATCCAACTCCCTTTATTTCCTGCCATTGTTCTGCTCATACACAATCACATATGAGGAAGCTGTCATTACTGCGGACACAGCAAAAACTGGATCAGCTTTTCACACAATGAACAGTAGTAGACATAGAAAAGGTTGCCAGGCTTATAATCCCCTCGTGCAGCAGCTATAATTATGCTCCTCTAAAAACTGAGTTTACTGTCTCGGTGCTTCCAAATGACAGAGTTCAAGACACAATACGAGTATCACAGGGGAGGTAAATATAACACATCAGTTAAAATCACTTTTAAGTTATTTTTACTCTTGTCTTGTTGGGACTTTCACTGGCATAAAACCCTCAAACCTCAGTTGATGCACACCTCACAAAGACTTATTACATGTTTTTTTTTTCCAGGCCTAACTGTCTCTGAATAATGAATCACATGTTTGAACCTTTAAGTTACTTCCTGAAACTGGTGCTGGAGAGAGAAGCGTGAACATGTGCTGACCTGAACAGTGAAGCAATGCAGAAGGAAATGTTCATGTAGTTAATTTTGTCACAGTGTTAAGTGTTTGATTCTATATTGTTTTGGTCAAGAACAATTAAATTCAGGGAATTATGTTTGGTTAAAATGCTGGTCGTGTTAGTTCCAGACAACTATGTTTATGTTTATTAAATTTGTTCATTTTTTTTTACAAAAGAAACACAATACAAGACAATCCCATTAATGATACGTACACAATGTAAAAAAATGAAAGGTAGCAGAAAGAAGAATAAATCTTATTATATCTGCCCCTTTTTTCAAACAATCAGATTAAACAATGATAATCTTTCACCAGCAGTACAAAATGACTAACTCTTTCTAATTTTCTAATACTAATACTAATACATAACTAATAATTGATACAATACACATTATGCTAATTCATATATATTTTTTCAACAAATTCCTTTTGATCATTTTCTTAAATGTAAACATTGACTTGGCATTTTTAACTACATTCTCCAAGCCATTCCATAATCTAATTCCCTGGATTGAGGTAGAACGTCCCTTCAAACTAGTTCTGAATTGTGGTTTTACAAACATCTCTGTCCCCTTAAGATTATAACAACTTTGTCTTTTAACAAAATTCATTTGGATATTTAAAGGTAATTCGTTATTCTGAGCCCTATACATAATTGATAAAATATTATAATCAACCAAATCATGGAACTTCAATAATTTCAGTTGATAAAATAATGTACTTGATGGATGACAGTAATGTTTTCTAGTGATAATTCTTACAGCTCTTTTCTGTAATACAAAAATAGGCTTTGTGATTGTTTTACACGCTTTCCCCCAAACATCAATACAATAGATTAAGTGTGGAACAATGATTGTGTTATACAACAAATACAGAGCTTTATCATTCAATAGGTCTCTGACTTTGTACAGTACTGCAATCGATTTAGCTATTTTTATTCTTACAGAATTTATGTGTTGTTTCCATGTCAGTTTGTCACAACTATGACCTTCAAGTTTAGTGATAATATGTCAGATTGATATTTAGGTTTATTCTGGTTTCACTTAAGGGACCAAAGTGTTTGCATTAACACAGTTTGATCAGCAGATGAGAATACATTTACTGTACAGCAGTCCTGGTTCACAGTTTGGATATAAGAATGGAGTAGGATGTTTTAGATAAACAGAGCTCCTAAACTGAAAGTATAAACTGGTTTGTCAACAGTTAATTTTGCAAACCCATGTTTAACTGGATTGTTCACTTTGAATCAAATTGTGTCTTTTGGACTAGCTGCTGTAACATTTAGTCTAATCTGCAAAGAATTTCAGGGACAACAAAGTTTGACAAACAAAAAAAAAATTTGCACCAATTTGGTAATAGTTGAAGGGAAATCTGATGCATCTCTCAGATTCAGTCAGGTTTCGGCTGGATGTCTTAACTTCGTTTCTTAAAGACGAGATTTTCAGATGCTTTGTGGACTACAATACCATACCATACCATTTTATTTATAAAACACTTTAAACAGGAACAAGGCGAAACCAAAGTGCTGAACAAACAAACAAACAAACAACAGGCAACACACACAATGAAGTACAAAACGAAAGACATAAAAACATTGCAGATCATAAATAAAACGATCAAATACAAATCAGCTGGTGTTGAAAGCAACAGAATAGTAGTGAGTTTTTAACCGGGATTTGAAAACTGAGAGGGAGGGGGCCTGTTTGACGAGCAGTGGTAACTCGTTCCAGAGTCTTGGTGTCACGTTCAGCGGCCACTTGGTCCTGCTACAGAGAAGGCCCTGTCTCCTCTGCGCTTAAGGCGAGTTACTGGAACTCTTAAAAGTACCCGGTCCTCTGACCTCAAAGCACGTGGAGGGACATATGGGTGTATCAAATCAGAGAGATAGGCAGGGGTGAGACTGTTCAGTGATTTGTAGACATACAGGAGAATTTTGAACTGGATTTGAAGATGAATCGGTAGCCAGTGCAGGGAGGCCAAGACTGGTGTAATGTGCTCACTTTTGCGTGTACTATGTTAAAAATCGGGCTGCTGCGTTCTGAACCAGTTGTAATCGTGCAATGGTGGCCTGACTGACGCCAAGCAGAAGTGAATTGCAGTAATCAAGCCTAGATGTAATAAATGTGTGAATTACTGTCTCCAGGTTATTTTTTGATAATATGGGCTTCAGCTTAGACAGTCGCCTCAGCTGGAAAAAACAGGATTTGACGATCATGTTTACATGACTGTTGAGTTTCATGGAAGGATCCATTATCACTCCCAGATTTGTGACTTTTTGTTTTTCAGACAGGGGTAGAGCAGAAAGGTCGATGCAGTGGTTCGAGGTTGTGTCATTGGGAAGGAACAATATGGCTTCAGACTTCTTATTGAAACTTAAGAAATTTAAAGCCATCCAGTCCCTGATGTCAGCCAGGCAGTCGAGCAGAGGTTGAATAGAGCATGTACCATTTTGTCTTAGGGGGAAGTAAATTTGACAGTCATCGGCGTAGAAGTGGAAGGGTATGTTGTCCATCCATCCATCCATTTTCGTCCGCTTATCCGGGGTCGGGTCGCGGGGGTAGCAGCCTAAGTAGGGAGGCCCAGACTTCCCTCTCCCCAGCCACTTGGAGCAGCTCCTCTGGGGGAATCCCAAGGCGTTCCCAGGCCAGCCGAGAAACATAGTCCCTCCAGCGTGTCCTGGGTCTTCCTCTGGGTCTCCTCCCGGTGGGACATGCCCGGAACACCTCACCAGGGAGGCGTCCAGGAGGCATCCTAACCAGATGCCCGAGCCACCTCAACTGGCTCCTCTCGATGTGGAGAAGCAGCGGCTCTACTCCGAGTCCCTCCCGGATGACTGAGCTTCTCACCCTATCTCTAAGGGAGAGTCCAGACACCCTGCGGAGAAAACTCATTTCAGCCGCTTGTATCCGAGATCTTGTTCTTTCGGTCACAACCCAAAGCTCATGACCATAGATGAGGGTGGGAACGTAGATCGATCGGTAAATTGAGAGCTTTGCCTTTTGACTCAGCTCTCTCTTCACCACGACAGACCGGTACAGCGCCCGCTTCACTGCGGATGCTGCACCTATCCGCCTATCGATCTCACGCTCCAGTTTTCCCTCATTCGTGAACAAGACCCGAGATACTTAAACTCCTCCACTTGGGGCAGGACCTCCTCCCCGACCCGGAGAGGGCATGCTACCCTTTTCCGGCTCAAGACCATGGCCTCGGATTTGGAGGAACTGATCCTCATCCCGGCCGCATCACACTCGGCTGCAAACCGCTCCAGCGAAAGCTGTAGATCACGACCTGATGAAGCCAATAGGACCACATCATCTGCAAAAAACAGAGAAGCGATTCTAAGGCCACCAAAACGGATCCTCTCAACACCTTGGCTGCGCCTAGAAATTCTGTCCATAAAAGTTATGAACAGAATCGGTGACAAAGGGCAACCTTGGCGGAGTCCAACTCTCACTGGAAACGAGCCTGACTTACTGCCGGCAATGCGGACCAAGCTCTGACACCGGTCGTACAGGGACCTAACAGCCCATATCAATGGGCCTGGTACCCCATACTCCCGGAGTACCCCCCACAGAACCCCCCGAGGGACGCGGTCGAATGCCTTTTCCAAGTCCACAAAGCACATGTAAACTGGTTGGGCAAACTCCCACGCACCCTCCAGGACCCTGTTGAGGGTGTAGAGCTGGTCCAGTGTTCCACGACCAGCACGAAAACCACACTGTTCCTCCTGAATCCGAGGTTCGACTATCCGACGGACCCTCCTCTCCAGAACCCCTGAATAGACCTTACCAGGGAGGCTTAAGAGTGTGATCCCCCTATAGTTGGAACACACTCTACGGTCCCCCTTTTTGAATAGAGGAACCACCACCCCAGTCTGCCAATCCAAGGGAACTGCCCCCGATGTCCACGCGATATTGCAGAGTCGCGTAAGCCAACACAACCCCACAACATCCAGAGCCCTAAGGAACTCAGGGCGAATCTCATCCACCCCCGGAGCCCTGCCACCGCGGAGCTTTTTAACCACCTCGGTGACCTCAGCACCAGAGATTGGAGAGCCCGACCCAAAGTCCCCAGGCTCCGCTTCCTCAGTGGAAGACGTGCCAGTAGGATTGAGGAGGTCTTCGAAGTACTCCGCCCACCGACTCACAACATCCCGAGTTGAGGTCAACAGCACGCCATCCCCACCATAAATGGTGTTGGTCGCGTACCGCTTTCCCCCCCTGAGACGCCGGATGGTGGACCAGAATCGCCTCGAAGCCGTACGGAAGTCATTCTCCATGGCCTCTCCGAACTCCTCCCACGCCCGAGTTTTTGCCTCAGCAACCACCCGAGCCGCATGCCGCTTGGACTGTCGGTACTCGGTACCTATCTGGTATGTTGTGTTTCCGGAAAATAGCACCAAGTGGCAGCAGGTATAAGGAGAATAGGAGAGGACCCAGGATGGACCCCTGCGGAACCCCCCATTTAAGAGCCGCCACTGCAGAACTAAAATCATTGATGGAAACACAAAAGGACCCGTCAGAGAGGTAGGATCTGAACCAATTGAGAGCCGACCATGTGATGCCCACCCATTGCTCCAACCTAACAATGAGGATCTCATGGTCGATGGGGTCGAAAGCGGATGTAAGGTCCAATAGGACAAGCAGCACAGAGTCACCAGTGTCTGTGGATAAGAAGATGTCGTTAAAAACCTTCAGTAGGGCAGTCTCAGTGCTGTAGAGAGATTTGAAGCCAGATTGGAATAGCTCGGGGACAGCGTGATCCTCCAGGAAGCACTTCAACTGGGACTCAACTATTTTCTCTAGAAGTTTAAATACAAATGGGAGTCTGGAGACAGGCCTGAAGTTAGATACTACTGAAGGGTCGAGGTTTGTTTTTTCAGGAGAGGTTGAACAGCAGCATGTTTTAATGATTTTGGCACCACACCCGAGGATACACTGCTATTTACAATACAGTAACAGATTGAGGTGAGATGGATGGATCATGAGTTGGAGGAGAAATGAGAGCCCGGGTGGTCGCAATATGGCCTATTACCATTTTGTCCTTCATTCATTGTTCACTTTACTTTTTGGAGGAAAAAAATAGAAAAGGGGACATTTTTCTTCATACACTGCTCTCGAGTCGTCTGCCCTGCCTCTACTCCACCTCAGCCACCCTATATTACTGTATATTATATGAATGCTCCTACAAGCACCTTGCAGATGTTGGATGCTGTCTACCACAGCGTGATAAAATTCAGAACTGGCTGTAACTACCTTCGGGTAGTTGGTCATCATTAACTTCATGCAGACTCTCACACTGGTACTTCTTGGTTTGCTGCCTTCATATATCTCCTCCTACATATCACGTTGTCAGTGCAGTTACAGCGTGCGCTCTCAGGACATCAGTACCTGCAGCGTCAGTGTGGACTGAACTCAGAAAAAGGGCCTTTTCTTACTGTAACCTGGGACACCTTCCAAAAAGATCTGACTCCATTGACTTTAACCTCTCTAAGGTATTTTAAACAATTAAGTTCAATGCAAAAATCAGTGCAGACACATTCCTGTTTTAATAGTTTACCTCGTTTCATAATGTAGCTTAATTTTATTTTATATTTTTCTATCACTACTTTTATTTACTTTTTATTTTATGTGCATTTTATAGCTGTTTATTGTTGTGTGCACCTCATCTGTGATATTACATATGTGTAAAAACAACCAAGTCGATGTTTATGTTTAAAAGAATGATCAAAACCGAATTGTTAAAAAAAAATACATATGAATTAGTTTAATGTGAAATGTATTAGAAATTGAAAATTGGGATGAGTTATTCATTTTGTTTTGTTATTCACTGTTTACATTCACTGTTTACATTTATTAATACGGTTTGCATTTATTACTACTGTTTTACATTTATTACTACTGTTTACATTTACACTACTTTTATATCTACACTACTGCTGATACATATACAGCATTCTCTGACTAGCCTTATCTAAGGATGCCAAATGTGCCTTATGTGCCTTACTGCATATGCCACTTTGCCTCTATACCAACATCAACTACCTCATACATATACTGTGTACATTAACTCATATGCTGCTGTGCCACTCTTTGCAAATGTCAATGCTAGAACCTTCAGTTTATTTTATAGATATACTTTTTATACTTTTTATACTACTATGAAAAAACTCAGGACAGTATTACACTTTTATTATTTCATTTTATGCTTATGTTCATTGGGTGTTTGGTGTTTTAGGGGTGTTTGGTGTTTCAGTGTTGGTGTAAATTTTCATACTTTTATACTACTATGAAAAAACTCAGGACAGTGTTACACTTTTACTATTTTATGCTTATGTTTATTAAATGTTTTAGTGTTTAGTGTTTAGATGGTTACTGTTGCACCGAGGGACTGAGAGAAACGCAATTTCAATCCTGTGTATGTCCTGTACATATTGCAGTTCTGACAATAAAGTTGACTTTGACTTTGACTTTGAATTGATTGTTTTTTAAAGGGGCAGATATAACAATATACAGATATAACAATATAACCTCCTCCCCGGGTCGGGGAGGAGGTCCTGCCCCAAGTGGAGGAGTTTAAGTATCTCGGGATCTTGTTCACGAATGAGGGAAAACTGGAGCGTGAGATCGATAGGCGGATAGGTGCAGCGTCCGCAGTGAAGCGGGCGCTGTACCGGTCTGTCGTGGTGAAGAGAGAGCTGAGTCAAAAGGCAAAGCTCTCAATTTACCGATCGATCTACGTTCCCACCCTCATCTATGGTCATGAGCTTTGGGTTATGACCGAAAGAACAAGATCTCGGATACAAGCGGCTGAAATGAGTTTTCTCCGCAGGGTGGCTGGACTCTCCCTTAGAGATAGGGTGAGAAGCTCAGTCATCCGGGAGGGACTCGGAGTAGAGCCGCTGCTTCTCCACATCGAGAGGAGCCAGTTGAGGTGGCTCGGGCATCTGGTTAGGATGCCTCCTGGACGCCTCCCTGGTGAGGTGTTCCGGGCATGTCCCACCGGGAGGAGACCCAGAGGAAGACCCAGGATACGCTGGAGGGACTATGTTTCTCGGCTGGCCTGGGAACGCCTTGGGATTCCCCCAGAGGAGCTGCTCCAAGTGGCTGGGGAGAGGGAAGTCTGGGCCTCCCTACTTAGGCTGCTACCCCCGCGACCCGACCCCGGATAAGCGGAAGAAAATGGATGGATGGATGGAGATATAACAATTTCTTTTTCTTTCTGCTACCTTTCATTTTATGTTTTGATTTCATATACAGGTGATCCCTGACGTACGAGCGAGTTCCGTTCGTACGAGGTGCTCGTAACACGAAAACACGTGTCGCTCGTAAGTCCGGATTTTCGGTCGTAAGTCGGAAAATTTATGCTAGCGCTACTACGAACACTCGTTTTTCAACACAAACGTACATACTAGTTCATAAACATGCTCAGAAACTTGTTTACAAACTGTTAGCTAACACACTTTCATCTAAAAATACATACCAGTGCTTTATTTTCTGTATGCTGGTGAAGATTCTCAGTCGTCCAGGACATGATAAATCAAAAAGGCGTTCAATTCAAGATCAACTGGACTTTATTTGTAACAGAAGACGTTTCGCTTCTCATCCGAGAAGCTTTATCAATTCAATGAACCAGACTGTGTGTGCGTTGGATTTATAACAGGAGTCACGCACCATCATATGTAAATTGCAAGCTGAGGTAACACATAACATGTGATCTGTCAATTTACATGTATGTGTTACCTCAGCTTGCAATTTACATATGATGGTGCGTGACTCCTGTTATAAATCCAAACGCACACACAGTCTGGTTCATTGAATTGATAAAGCTTCTCGGATGAGAAGCGAAACGTCTTCTGTTACAAATAAAGTCCAGTTGATCTTGAATTGAACGCCTTTTTGACATACTAGTGCTGTATTTTCTGTATGTTCTGTACAACTTTACTGTTCGTTAGTCAGCTCGTAAGTCCGGAACCTCGTATGTCGATGCGCTCGTAAGGGCAGCACGTTGGCACAACTGGTAGAGCTGCTGCCTCTCAGCGAGAAGGTTGCCGGTTCAAATCCCGGTCCAGGGCCTGGGCAGCACGGTGGCACAACTGGTAGAGCTGCTGCCTCTCAGCGAGAAGGTTGCCGGTTCAAATCCCGGTCCGGGGCCTTTCTGGGTGGAGTTTGCATGTTCTCCCCGTGCATGCGTGGGTTTCCTCCGGGTACTCCGGTTTCCTCCCACAGACCAAAAAACATGCATGTTAGGCTGATTGGTGACTCTAAATTGACCCTAGGTGTGAGTGAGAGAGTGGATGGTTGTTTGGTGTGAGTGAGACAGGTCCCTCTTGTAAATGAGTCCCCGTGACTCAACGAGGCTAGCCTGTATAAATAAAGGTTGAATGAAAAGTCGGGGAGTACCTGCAGTATGCGAAATTGTTTTGTGTTTTAATTTAAAATGAATAAATAAATAAAATAAAAAATATATATTAAAACAGCTCTTGAAAATGAGTCCTCGTGATTCAGTGAGACTAACTTGTATAAATAAAGGTTGAATGAAAAAAAAAAAAAAAAGGTGAATGAAAATGACGATTGACATAAAGGCTATCGAATAAACACGCAAACGGCTTGCCTTACTTTTTCGACCGTCCGAACCAGCTTCCGGTGATTTTTAGTCAGGCATGTGCAGGGTCAGCCCCGGGGTGAAAAAAGTGGGTGGCGTCGTTGTATGAAGGCACGACGAGGTGCAGAACCGCTCCGCCACGGCTTCTCCACCGTGTCTAACGTGATGACAGCTGATTGTACGGAGGCACACAGACACCCAGGACCGTCGTGGCACTTTCACCCGCCAACATGTCGTCTTTACCCCCCCGCTAAACTCTCTCAGGTCCTTTCGGGGACTTTTTAAAAGTCGCGGGGACACCTAGCTGAAGTTGTGTCGCTGACGAACAAGCCGAAGAAGAAGTTGGATATCGAGTCCGACTGGATCTAACGGCCAGATCCCGTCACCTCATCAAGTCTGTACAGCTAGTTCACAGGTAAGAACAAGTTTAAAATTTAACATCGGTCCTGAAAATGTCCCACATTTTGAGCAGGAGGATGTTACAGCTTCTCCCTCCTAACTGCGTTGTTTGTTTTCATCCGGACATTGCAGCCGCGTTAGCCTTTAGACGTGATTTATCCTCTACTGTCAGGTCAGCGTGAATGCACCACTGACCAGTGACGTGAGGTGAATGGGTGATAATGGTGAACACAAGTGTGACTGGGTGGAGAGAGTGAGCCCCTGCTGTGTGTCAGCTGTGGTGGTTGACACAAACACAGCCCTGTTCCTGGCCCTGAACACACCAAAGACCAGACTTTACTTTAGCCAAGTTGTTTTTAGTTCACTGTGGTGGAGAGTTTCCTTCTGCCCCATCAGAAATTACACCATCCAACATTCATCAATCCACCATCCATCCATCATCATCCATCCATCCATCTATCCACATCCATCATCCATCCATCAATCATCATCAACCATCCATCCATCATCTATCATCCATCATCATCTGTGTAACTTTTATTACTTTTGGTATTTTAGTATGCAGCATTTTTATTTCCATTGCCTCCTTTTATTGCTGTTGCTTTTATTCTATTTTCACTGATTTATTGTACCGGTTTTTATATTTTCTGTCCTGTTAAGCACCTTGGTCAATGCAAGGCATTGTAGGAAGGTGCTATACAAATAAAGTTTATTATTATTATTATTA
>JBBPBX010035485.1:14534-32035 GCA_038048925.1 Garcialebias charrua
ATGCAAAGGAAAAATTATACAAATGTTAAAAACACTAAAACCTCCCAAAACAACTGCAAGTAAAAAATGCTGCAAACTCACTCTTCAAAACAGAAGTGCACCAGACCAGGAGGGGGACTCGACAACCAAGTCATCTGAGACCAGACCTGTAAACTCATTATATCTGAGCGGCCACTTTATAAAAAGTCATGTTTTCATAGTATGGAAGGATGTATAACATTTCTCAACTAAAGGGAGGTTTTGGTAATGTAAGGAAACAAAAAAGGAGCTACCGGTACTGTTAAAGGTAAATTAAAGCAGAAAATTAAACATTGGTTAGACAAAGGCTTTAATTTGTTGTAATTTGCTATTTTATAGGAAAAGCAGAGAAAATATAAGGATGAACATGTTCTGTTTGGAGGAGTGAGTTTTCAGCGTTGCTTGCTTCCTGTTGTTTTGGGGAGTTTTAGTGTTTTGGGTAGCATATTTCTTTTGCATTTGTTTTGCAAGCTGGATGTTTTTTCTTCTGTCTATTTTCTATGATTACAAATTTTTTTCTTTTGCAGCGCTTTTCTGTTGCATTTGTTTTTTTGTTGTTTGTTTTGTTTTTTGTTCGTTTTTGAGTTTGCATCATTCATGTGTTTGCAGCTTGTTTGCACCGGTCGGCCTCCGTACAATTCAGACTGCCAAATGGTCATAAGTACAACTATTAATACTTAACTGAAGCACCAAGTTAGATGGTTGAGGTTAAGAATAAAATGATTTGGTAGGTGACTTCCCACAGTATTAAAACTAACTGGTTCTAAAACAGAAGAACTGTACTCTGTCCAGAAGAAGGCTAACAAGATAGATCAGCTGACCAACCAATCAACAGTCTAACAGTGCTGCCATAACAGTCTTTATGCATATTTTGAATTTAGAACATGTTTTTCTGATAACCTAAGCTTAGGAAGGATCTTGATGCAGCTGTAGTCCTTTAATCATGCAGGTATTGTCCACCATTTCCTCCTCTCTTGCTGCTTTAGGACAAATTAAAATATTTAGAAAGTATGGGATCTGTTTACCATTTACATCTTGTCTTGGGGTAAATGGTACACCATTTAGACATTACAGTTGGAGTTTGAATTGTTTACCTGATTTAGATCCCTCAAAATGGTGATATATAACCTTGCACAATCATGTGACTGTAGACACATTGAGTAAGACTATTTAAAGACTTGTTTATTAAAAATAACAATGTCTGTTACAAATATGAAGGTGCTGAATGGTACGTTCAAACCGTGAAAGGTCCATTAAGATTGGCCTACCTAAGCTTGTGTAGATCTCTCGTGTCACATTCAGTGGAGATGAAGAGAAGCTTTTAGCAAAAAACTGCATCACATTCTCCTGACAGAGGTGAGAGGAAAGTGAAATGGTATTATAGACATGCAAAAATATACTGTATGTGACCCGTGCTGGCAAAATGTGTTGGAATGAGCACAGTCTAGAATAAGTGAAACTGATTTAACAGACCTGACACACTCACATCTAGGTACAACAGTTTATTACGTGAGTGTTTTACATTTGTTATCCTAATTCAAACTAAATTAGTAGGACATTGACAACTCCTGCACTGAATACAAGAGGATGCTCGGGACTCACGCTGAGGTCGGGTTCAGTAAGAGCAGCACAGAGGTTCTTACGCAGGACGCTCCAGCTCCCACAGCTCAACACATCAGACGGAGGAGCACAGCACAGAGCACGCAGAGCATCACAACGCACCTGAACACACATTTACATCATCGACCTAAACAGTTGTTCATCACACCGACATTTATTGATCTCATTAAACACTGGCAGTTTACTCTGAAAGGCTAACACCAATCAAACTTAATTACTGAAGGTCTTCTTTAAGGCCTATATTTTACTAATTATCCAAATGAAAACTTAGATTTACAACAGTGCAAGACCTCGGACATAACCTCATTGATTTTACAACCTTGTACTAACAGCAGTACAAAGTTCTCCAGTACACCTATAAAAAGAACAACATAGTACTACGCACAGATTTTCCCGTCTACCTCTTTGGGCTTGGTGGGGTCAAGTTTTTCTGCCAAAACTTGCAGCTGCTCTTGTCTGATGAAGGCATAACTCTAAAAAAAGAAGAAATAAAATGTATCTGGCATAGAGCAAAATATTAAATAATTGATTTCTCGATTGATTTCAGTCAGAACTTACGGAGCCCCCGAGGGGACATGGGGAAAAAAAAAATCTTTGCGTGCGCACGCAAAACTATTGCGGTTGCGTTCCCACGCAAAAGGTTTTGCGTTACAGACACCATGGGCGTAGCCAGAACGTTATGACGGGCGGTTCCTTTAAAAGGAATGTGGTTCTTCTGAAGTAAACATGCCACAATAGCTCAACTAGTAAGGCATTGGGTTGTCACTCCAAACCTCACAGGTTCGATTCCCACTTCGGACAACTTTTTTTTTTTTAGATTATTTATTCATTCCAGATTAAGAAAACACAAGAAAACTATTTACAAAACAACAATAAAAACTTTCAATTATATAATCATTCCTCTTTCTTATTTTGCTTAATGGTTTTTAACTCATCCCTGAAATTCTGACACAGAATCACAAGTTCAGAGGGACAGACAGAGCGCAGGCTGCCGCGTCGGCTCGAACGAGGAAGTCACAGCTGATTCCACGGAGCTTGAACGTGAAATGTACAACAGAAAATTACTTTTACCACTGCAGCACTAGCCTGGTTAAAACCAGACCCTTGTCCTTCACTTCGCTTCGAACTAGGCAGTGAAGGGAAATGAGAATTGAGCGGAGCTGCGTAGGAATGGCGAGGGCCAGGCTACTGCAGCACACACTGGACATCCTTATATTTAAGGCTGATTTCAAAATTCAATTAAATTGAGTGTACTGTCTGCTCCATTGTCGTAATGTTGAGCCATTTTAAACAACAATGCTGCAGATAATACATGTTTTTATTGTGTTTATTCTGTGACACAGTTCACACTTGAACTTGTGATTCTGTGTCAGAATTTCAGGGATGAGTTAAAAACCATTAAGCAAAATAAGAAAGAGGAATGATTATATAATTGAAAGTTTTTATTGTTGTTTTGTAAATAGTTTTCTTGTGTTTTCTTAATCTGGAATGAATAAATAATCTAAAAAAAAAAAATTTTGCCCCAAGTGGGAATCGAACCTGTGAGGTTTGGAGTGGCAACTCGATACGTTACTACTGTAGTTGAGCTATCGTGGCATGTTTACTTCAGAAGGTCCACATTCCTTTTAAAGGAACCGCCCCTAACGTTCTGTATACGCTCATGGTGTCTGTAACGCAAAAGGTTTTGCGTTACCTTGCAATAGTTTTGCGTGGGTACGCAAAACATTTGCGTGCGCACGCAGACGTTTGCGTGGGCACGCAAAGATTTTTTTTTTCCCATGTCCCCTGGGGGGCTCCGTAAGAACTGACTAAATCACACTCTAAAAAAATTTATAATCTAGAGTATAAAGCTGCTCTCAGACATGGACCCAAGGTCAGAGTTTGGACCCAGGATACAGTACTTCACTGTGGCTCATCATAAAGCAACAAATTAAATAATGCACAATCATTTATTGCATTTGGATGATATGTGCTGTGTCTCCAACCTGGTTGAAGGACGAGTCACTGTCTGAGCAGTTATCAGTGAACTGGCTGTTGGACTGACTCGGTTCCATCTCTCTGTGCATCTCCTCGAACTTGTTGATTAGAGACTCTACGACCACAATCATGGTGTTTTTCAAAGTCTGCATCATCTGCTGATACCTGTTACACAACAAAAACAAAAACAGACGATACGTGAACTAAAAATAAAAACACGAGAAAGTGCACTTTATGCAAAAATACAGGATGTCTCGAGTGCTAAACGACTCTGCTGAAATTTGCTCAAGAAACTGAAACAGAGTTGTTCAAACTAAAAGCAGAGCACCAGCTAAATGCTGCAAAATGCAAGCAAATAGCTAAAAATAGCCAAATACTAGCATCACGGGGCTACCTAAAATACACTGGAATGGAATAATTGTTAAAGGAGCAAAATGTTAGCTAAAAGCTTACATACCAAATGACTAGCTTAAATTTAAAAGTATCAAAAAGCTAATTAAAGCAGCAAAGGGCTAGCTAAACGTTATATTACTTACAGAGACTACATAGCTTTCTCAGCTGTGGAATTAGAATACTACATTATTCTGCAAGGTCTTTGTCAGTTTGGCCTGCTACCAAATGCAGATGGCAAAAAGGGGGCTGAAAATGATGCAACACTTTAACTTGGATTATGTTTAATATCAAATTTATTCATAACATTTACTCTCTAACACAATGAAAACACTCGAACTGTGCAAATTTGTAAATTTTCACCAATCTAAACTCAACGGCACGCGTGTGATGTCATAACGACGTTGTGCTGGCGCTGCAGGCATCCTTGTCATTGGGTTGGCATATAAAAACAGCACCTTTTATACTAGTGAGTTATTTTGATGGAATGGCCGATGTCCAATATTTAACTTCATCGCTAATATCGGCTGATACCAATACCATGCCAATAATAATATTGTGCATCCCTAAGTTATATGTAGCAAAGGGCTAGCTAAAAACCTCAAATGCTAACTAAAACAAAGAAGACTAATTAAAACTAACAAAAGTCAAGCTTAAAGTATAAAAGTACTAAGTAAAAGCTAAATTGTGAAAAGGCTATCAAAAAGCTAAAAGTTGAAGAATTTTAGATAACAGTTAAAAGTAGCAAAAGGCTAGCTAAATGCTAAAAGTAGAAGAGTGGTAGCTATAAAGCGGTGGCTGTGGCTGAGTGGTTAGAGCAGTCAGCCTCCAATGATAGAGTTGGGGGGTTCGATTCCACCAGCAATCATATACTGGTGTCCCTGGGCAAGACGCTGAACCCCTCAATGCCTCCAATGTGTGTCCCATCAGTGTATGAATTTGATAAAGCACTTATTGTTACAGGTAACCCTCGAGGTACGACACCTGTGACCTACGGCAACTCAGACTTACGATTTTATCATATTTAATAAAAATATGATTAAAAAAAAAAATTATTATTATTTTTTTTTTTGTGTTTAAAAGTTATTAATTTCATGTGTATAGCACTTTGTTGCAGCTGTGGTTGTTTTAAATGGCTTTATAAATAAAGTATAATTATTAATTTTACGTTTTGATAAGAAATTAATCGTATTTACGCAACTTCCGGTTTCCGCTCGCCACTTCCGGTTGCCATTTTACAACTGTACTGCGGTCAATGGAGCTCCGGAGGCTACTGTCAGCTGTCAAACACTCGGTCAACTCTGTGGACGTCTCAGGTCCGGAGGAGCAGCCGCGGATCGCCCCGCGATCGGCGGCCACAACGCCGCCCGACATGCTAACGACAGCAGCTAACAAAGCAGCTAACACAGGCGAAGACACCGAGCCGACATGCCGCGGAGGATCCATCTGCGGCCGGGAGCTCGCCGCAAATGTCCGCCTGGCAGTCGGGGCCACCGGCTCAAAGTAAGACATTATATTTTTTATTTTTTTGTGCAGTTCTGTGCGTGTTTATGGCCTTAGTATGTCTGCTTGTTCAGTCTCATGCCATTAAATATGTGTGCGGCGCTCCGTTAGCGGTATAACCGCGACCTATGTCAGAAACGCGGACCTACGATAGGCATGTGTTTTTGGTCCGCGAGGTACGACAAAATCGACCTAAGTCACACACGTAGGTCCCTATCCCTGACGTAACTCGAGGGGTTCCTGTATTTGTACAGATCTAGTAGAGTGCTGTATGAATGGGTGAACGAGGACATAGATTGTGTTGTAAAGTGCTTTGAGTATGTTGATCAGATAGAAAGGTGCTATATAAATAGAACAGTCCATTTATCATTTATAAATAAAAGTATCAGAATGGTAGTTAAAACATGAAAGTAGCTGTAAGAGACAAAAGCTAAAAAAATGTGTATGCTGAAGCTGATAGCTGATATCAAACTAAATGTTTCTGAAGGAGCTGAAGAGGGCTGAAAGTATTTCTATAGAGAAAATATCTATGAACAAAGTTAAATGCTTTGAAAATAATAAAGTTCCTAAAATTTTAAGATACACCCATCTCCTGCATTAGCAGCACATCGTGATATATGAACGGCTAAAATAGAGCAAAGCGGGCAGAAGGCTGACTGCAATAAAACAATTAGAAAAACATGATTGTGTGAATGCTAACTCAGCATTAATGCAAAACTCTGAGCTACACTCACTCAACAGAGTCTCTGGTTCTTCGAGTCACTGTATGGATCAGCGTGTCGTGTCCCGCTCCAACTGCATGTTGTCCCTCTACTCTGGTCAGGTTCTTTATCTCCTCATCCACCACAGTCCCCATGGAGTTCTCCACATACTGACGGAGGTACTTGACAAACTCATAGCTGAAACCAAGAGTGGTCAAAACACAGTGAGCAATAAACAATATGAAAAACATACCTTAAAGCCTCACACTTAACATTACAGGTAGTCCCCGATTTACGAGCGAGATCCGTTACAACGAGGCGCTCGTAAACCGGAAATCTCGTAATTTGGAACGGCCGCCATTTCGCTCGTAAATCCGGAAATCCGCTCGTAAATTGGAACGGTTTTCGCTAGCGCACCTAAAAACACTCTATTTTCATCTAAAAACTACTTTTGAGTGCATAAAAATGATCGGAAACGTGTGTTTATATGCTTAACTTGCTAACTGAAGTGAAAAAACACATGAAAACTCAGTATTTTTTTCGTTTTTTCCAAAAATGTGCAGCTCGTAAGTCTGGAACCTCGCAGATCAGAGCGCTCGTAAATCGGGGACTACCTGTATACTGCTTGTTGCTAGCCTTACTTGTGGAAGTTTCTGTCCGTCTCCTCCAGGTGAAGGAGAAGCTCTTCAGCGCATTCAGTAGATGGTGCACCAGAAATCCTGTCACTGATGCTCCTCAGAAGCTGCTTGAGAAGCGACTGCAACTCCGCCTCATCTTCAGCTGACAACTGAGACATTTTTGCTGTTGATGTATAAAAGAGACAAGGAGATGAGAGACTTTTTTTTTTCTGTGCAGCTCAATTCACATAAAACGTCATATTAAATAAATACCGTTAGGTAATGGGAATAAAATACAAAAGAATAAACTTTACCGGTATATACTTTTCATCATAAATGTGAAATATTTTGTGTGTGCCCAGTATTTATCTGAAGATACCACGTAAATATCAGGCACATACTGGATACATTTACTTGCCCATTACATACCAGATGCAAACCTGGCAGTAACCAGGTACTTACAAAGTATGCATCAGGTACAAAACCAGGGAAGTACAGACATGTATCATGCCTGTCAGTTTTGTTGCATCTACATCACCAGGAACATAAATTACAGAGTAGTTCATTTTGAACACCAGTAAATTATAGATAAATTGCATCTTCGTTGAATAAGGCTCAAGCTGAGACAAAGCCAGGAAGCACATATTATTCTAATTTAACATACAGAAATATACTATTTTAAAGCGTTCTTGTTCTAAAATGTCTCATAACCAGAATTTCACCCACCAAATGTCAGAGTATAGACTGGATGAACAAATGTTATTTTAAGCAGATTTGCAGAAATGATCACACAAATGTTAATGTAATCATGCAAGTTTACCAGGAAAGAAACCCTTCACCCTGCATAAGGTTTTACCCCCATCAATTCATGCACAACAGGTAAGACAAGTCTGTTTTTTTTCTTCCAAACAATAAAAATAAACATCTAAAAGGGTCAGCACAAATCAACAAACTCTGTAGTGAAGCCTCAAAATTTGCTCCTACGTCTTAGCCCAGCTAAAAAATGCTGCAACTAGCTAAAAACGCAGCTAGCCTAAGCTAAGGCGAAATGAGACGAGATAAACTGGAATAAGAGTTAACAAACCAAAAAGCGTTCGCGCAGAACAAAGCATTAAACTTTACAGAAAGGCACCGGGTGAGGAATACAAAAAAATTACATGTTTTTGCGCTGCTAAAGGATTTAATCCTTGTAGCATTCCGCTGATAGCGATTCCCAACGACCGTGTCTCCATGGAAACGGCCAGTTTGTGACGTGTTCATAGTACTGTCGTAACTGAATTTATTTCATTTGTAAATGTATAAATACAAAATAGGAGTAACTTATCACCTAATGTAACATATTTAGACTAATAATAAGGAAATGTGTTAATTATTAAACATATAACCACCTAAAAATAACTTTAAGTATTTAAAAATTCTTCGTTACTGTTGATTTGGATATATTATGACGGATTTTCTCGACGAACTCTGAACGTAGCATCCGTGACGTGAGTTGTCACGTGACCCAATGTTTTGGTTCTCTACCAGGCAGTGAACAGGAGTCGTTTCTAATCCGTAAAACGTTTGGGGAGAAAAAAAAAAAAGTTTTATCAGTAATTTCTTGCGAATAATTATATATTTTACTCTCACGCTTGGTTTGCTTGTTATTGTCTTTATTACTACAGTTCAGCATCTTTTTGGTGAGTTTTAAATGGCAAACAAGAGATCAGAGTAGTGGCGAACACCAGCATGGCGGCGGTAGACAGTTTCACCTTTTTGTACCGAGAGATTTCTCGGTCGTGCAGCTCTTACTTTGAGACCCTGGCTCTGGTGGGAGCTCTGTATGCGGCCAGGAAGGCATTAATCTTGCTGAATGACTGCTGCACGTTGGTGAGGGTTCATTTCCTGCCGAGAATGATCCCGAGCAGGAAGCTGACCCAAAGATATGGTGACTGGGCTGTAATTTATGGTAAGACCAGTCTTTTTCAGTTCAGTTTTATTTATATAACGCCAAGTTACAACAGAAGTCATCTCAGGGCACTGTACAGAAACATTCATGTATATATAAATTAAGTTAATAACATTAAATTATCTGAGGAGCAGATTGCTTTGAGTTTAACTCCGTCGCAGAACTCTCATCTTGAGCAAGCACAAAGGTGACAGTGGAAAGGAAAAACTCCCCCGTGAGGAAGAACCAGGCTCAGGACAAGCTTATAAACTGCGGCGTCCCAAATACCTCACGCTTCTTGATGATGTTTTGTGAAAAGTACAGGAAAACTAGCACAAATGGTAGTTTTGAAAACTGTATTATCACAATTAATTCCACACTGAAAACGTCAAATTGATTCAAACAACAACAAAAAAGGTCTTTAATTTCTTGCTTTGGCTAACTAAAAAGCCTATAATTT
This sequence comes from Garcialebias charrua, assembly GCA_038048925.1. NCBI lineage: Eukaryota > Metazoa > Chordata > Actinopteri > Cyprinodontiformes > Rivulidae > Garcialebias > Garcialebias charrua. Next base: position 23,748 of record JBBPBX010035485.1, read on the forward strand.
TATTAAATTAATCTCATAGTTTCCTGTCATTTGATTATCGACATTTAGTATTGGCAAAAACCAATGCAGATATGTTCCTGTCTTTGATTTGATTCTTATAATGTTTTGCTAGTTTTTTTATACTTTGTTAAAAAAAATTTTTTTGAAAACCATGTATTTCTCTCTTTTGTTTTTCTCTCTTTTGTTTTTCTATTGTTCATTGTGTAAGGAAATTCTACCATTGCTGTTCATCGTTCTTTAGTTTTAGCAGGTCGCTTTCGTAAAAGCCCACGAGGCTCAATAAGATTTACCTGACTAAATAAAGGTTGAATGAATAGTAACCTGTAATTAGAAAAATGTGTCAAAGTTGAATGTTTTCAGCCATCAAAGTTCATGCTCAATAATCCAGGTGAAAAAAATCCTACAAAGTTAAGTCAGGTCCTCTGGTCGGTTTCTTTTTTTGTGAGTGGGCCACTTAAGGAACTGAGTTTGTTTTGGCTCCTCAGACTGATGAAGTCCTTTGGATGAAGGACGAAACGTCTCAACAAAAAAATAAAATGTCCAGAGGACCCGACTTTGTTGGATTTTTTTGACCTGGATAATTGAGCCTGAACTTCGATGGTTTGAACCACTTTGGCTATGGCTGCCTCAGAGGAATTGACGGGGGAGAGGGCAGACTCCAAAAACCATCTTATGGTGATATGGTCACCATGGTGACCATATCACCATTTGGGCAGCACGGTGGCACAACTGGTAGAGCTGCTGCCTCTCAGCGAGAAGGTTGCCGGTTCAAATCCCGGTCCGGGGCCTTTCTGGGTGGAGTTTGCATGTTCTCCCCGTGCATGCGTGGGTTTCCTCCGGGTACTCCGGTTTCCTCCCACAGACCAAAAAACATGCATGTTAGGCTGATTGGTGACTCTAAATTGACCCTAGGTGTGAGTGTGAGAGTGGATGGTTGTTTGGTGTGAGTGAGACAGGTCCCTCTTGTAAATGAGTCCCCGTGACTCAACGAGGCTAGCCTGTATAAATAAAGGTTGAATGAATAAGATGGTTGGACCACTATGTAAGTGTGCTACCTATGGGACTGAGTTTGTTGTGGTTCCTCAGACTGATGAAGTCCTTTGGATTAAAGATGAACTGTTTCAACAAAAACAAAAAACTAAAACCATCCAGAGGACCTGACTTAACTTTGTAGGGTTTTCAGCCATTGTTGTATCTATGTACAGGTGGTCCCCGACTTACGAAGGCATCGACTTACGAAGTTCTGGACTTACGAACAGTAGAGTTTTACATTAAATACAGCACTGGTATGTGTTTTTAGATGAAAGTGTGTTGGCTAACCGTTTGTAAACAAAGTTCTGTGCATGTTTATGAACCAGTATGTACGTTTGTGTTGAAAAACGGGTGTTTGGCGCAGCGCTAGCATACATTTTCCGACTTACGAACGAAAATCTGGACTTACGAACGACACGTGCTATGCGTTCCGACATACTAATTTTCGAGTTACGAATGATACGTAGGAACGGAACTCGTTCGTATGTCGGGGACCACCTGTATTTTATCGTTAAAACTAAAAATCGATCGTATTTTATTGAGTGATGACAGTTGTAGCCATTTTGGTTCAACTTTGAAACAATCTCAGGCATTATTATGAGGCCTCACAATTAGCATTTGTGTTAATGACTCTCAGCTACTACCTCATCCAATTTTAACTCCAATTTCCATGAATAAAACTGTATATTTACAATTTTTGTGTTTCATCTGGCTACAGTGGCCATCATGAATTTACCCCGAAAGTTAGTGAGTTGTAATTTTGCATCCAATAACTAACAAACATTAAAGTTTGTCCAGTAGTTCACGAGATATTTTGCTAACACATGAAAACAAAATCATTGTCTGCTTTAGGCTTTCTGCAGCTGGCGATAATACATTTTCTGTACATGGTTGTGTTTAGTGGCTTGTTGATAGTTCTATTTTTACCCGTTAGTATTAATTGTTATTTAACGGATATCATTTTTATTTTCTCCTGTCAGGTGCATCTGAGCCTGTAGCCAGCGCGTATGCTGAGGAGCTGACCAGACACGGCATTAATATCATCTTCATCACTCAGGACGACACCGTCATTAGGGACGCAGCTGCATCCCTCTCTCAAACCTATGGGGTGGAAACGCTTGTCGTTCTGGCAGACTTCTCTCTGGGCCGAGCGGCAAGCAAACCCATCAAAGACGCTTTGAGGGGTAAAGACATCGGCTTCCTGGTAAACTGTGTGCAAGAAACATTGGCTTTCCCTCGCAGTCTGATCGATACGCCTGAGCACGACCTGTTGGATCAAGTGAATAAGAACATTGTGGTTGCTACTCTGGTGACCCGACTGGTTCTGCCGGGGATGGTAGAGCGCGGCAGAGGGGCTGTGGTCAATATATCGTCAGGGGCCTGCTGTAGACCCCTGCGTGGGAGAGTGGCACTCACAGCATTCACCGTAAGGCCTATACCCTTTGTAACTGCCTTTCACAGCAGGCGTTTCGATAAAAAAGAAGAACATTGATCTTAGTTAGCAAGGAAAGTGAATCACTTTACCAACTTGTGTTTTTTTCTGTACAAACAAGTTAAACAAAATGTTATCATCCATTACTCGTTTTTTTCCAGTGATTACATTCACAAATAAACATATTTAGGGGTGCGAAATAATCTCTCAGTGTCTAATGACACGTCGTTTTTCATTTTTTCATTTTTGTTGGTGAATGAAAAAACAATTGAACGAAGGGTACATGGACCTCGATTCGATTCCGATTTTTGGTGTCACGATTCGATTCAAAATTGATTTTTCGATTCGGATACGATTTTTGATTCAGAAACGATTTTTCTATTAAAATTGTCATAAATTTAGTTTCAGTTTTGTAACTGACAAGCTGAAAAGAATAAACAACAATGTAAACAAATAGCACATTTATTTAAAACAATAATTTTAGGTTCCTTATTGTATCAAATTTTTTGCATCATTTGATATTTATACCAAAAATAGGAACAAATAATACAGGAATGCATTAAATTCTGTAACTAAAATAACCAGTACAGTATTAGGTTAGCTTTTTGCTCTGTAACTTATAGAATATTATTATTATTTTTTTATTTTTTATTTATTCATTTCAAATAAAAAAATACAGCAATTTAATAGACACAAGACATACAATATAAATTTAAAATGAAGGGTGGCAGAATGAAGAGAGTATCTTATTCTATCTGCCCCCATTGTACAGAACAAATCAATTCTAACAGAAAACCTTCAATAAGCAACTAGAAAAAAGAGAGAAATATGCATAATAATAATAAGTCAAGAAGACAAAAAAGGAACAACACATGTAATTAACAATTTTGACACTAGACAAGATAAATTATTTTATATATATATTTGCAAATATATTTTTTAAAATTTTATTGTTTGAATTGATTGTTTGAACTTGTTTTGTTTTTGAAAAAAGGGGCAGATAAAATAAGATTTCTTCTTCCTTCTGCCACCTTTCATTTTATGTATTCTTTCATATACCGGTACTATGAGATATGGTTTTATTTTCTTTATCTTTTGGATTTTAATGTTAAAAAAAAAATCAATTTTGGGGCTTTTATAATCTATTCTGAATTGCCAGGACTAAGATTCTAGATTATTTAAAAAAATCTTTTTTTTTTCCTGCACCCCTAATATCAATGCAATTTTTTTCCCAACTTTTCAGGGGTACTTGGATCATTTCTCAAGAGCTCTTCACCTTGAGTACAGTGACAAAGGGATCTTTGTTCAAAGTCTGATGCCTTTCCAGGTAATCAAGCATTTACTAAATATTTGACTTTTGTTCTGATTCTGGTGCCAGAAAGAGCAAAGAGTTTTCAGATAAATGTGTTTTCTTGATGTCTTTGATTCATTAGCAGTAACTTTTTGAAGAAATTTGTCCAAGTTTTGACAATTTTATTTGTGAATAAGTCAAGAACTGTTGGTGCGATTACACAGCCCAAATTTAAAAAAACTACCAGAATAATTCTGTTGTATGCTATTAATTAATTCCTGAAATAAAACCGATTTTATTTTAAAAAGCATGTTATTAGATAAGTGAAGTCACATTCTCCTCATGCATGTTACTCCAGATAGCTTCAGGCAGGTTGCAACCATCATCATCACCAAGAGATGGTTGGTTTGTTCCAAGGCCCGAGGTTTATGCTCGCCATGCCATCTCCACGCTGGGGGTCTCCAACAGAACCACCGGGTACTGGCCTCACACTCTGCAGGTTGGTACAAATTCAAATCTTTGCATTTAGTCCTCAACAAGAAGGTTTGTGGTCAACTGTGTGTTGTTTATAGTTGTTCTGTCTTATTTCTGAAAACCAAATCCGAACCATAAAAAAATACATTCTTCTTCACAGTATGGCCTGATGAGGTGTATTCCAGAGTGGATTTGGGTTCTCGGATCACGGATGCTCATCAGTGCCAGTTAGGAACTTGAAAGTCTGTTGTTGTTTTTTCTTTTTTCCCCATCTGTTACATGGAGATTGTCACTCATCAGTTCAAACAATATTTAAATGTGTTAAAACCACAGGTCTCAATTAATGTTCCAACTGTGGTAAAGCTGAGTGATTCAAAAAAGGACTAAATAGCCAACAGTCTAGAAGAAAACCTGTGTTTAAATAAACCACCAAAGCGTTGTGTAGCCATAAAACGTTAAAAATGTATTACAGATGTGTAGTGCAGTAATGTGATACAGCTGTTTTATGTAAGACGCTCTTAAAGGTGCTCAATGCAAACAATGAAATCAAACATAAAGAAGTTCTCCTTAACAACCTTATTTTCCGTTATATAAGTCACAGTTTTTTTGTATAGGATTCAAGTTTTTTTTATTGTCATTCACATCACATGTGGTACATGAGGTAGAATGAAACTATGTACACAGGGTCCCAGTTACATCCAACAAAAAACAAACTGTAAAGAAGATCCAAGACATTAACTAAGAATACACTAAACTATAATACACTAAGCACTAATAGTACAAAACAATGTGCTGAACAACAGCAGCACGAACATGAGTCTGTGAGCAGATGTGGACGAATGAACACAGCAACGTGAAATAAAGGAGCAGCATGAGATCAGCATCATGGATAATCAGCAGCACATAACCAAGTGGCGTTACAGTGATTTTTTTTCACAGAGATATTTTCACAGTGATAATCCAGAGCTTCATGAGTCCAACAGCTTCAGGGTAGAAGCTGTTCCTTAGTTTAGTGGTTCTACACTTAATGCTCCTCAACCTCTTTCCTGAGGGGTGCGGGGCAAAAAGTGTATGTGCTGGGTGAGTGTGGTCCTTCATGATGCATGTGGCTCTCTTCTTGCATCTGGAGGTGTAGATGTCTGTGATGGTTGCGAGGCTAACTCCAAGAGACTTCTGTACTCCTGAGACTTATACGCTGAAGCGACTTACATACCTTTTTCTTTCCATATTCCTAACACAACTTTTTAACTGACACTTTAAATTTCTAAGAACTGCAACATTGAGTTCTGCACGCTCACTTCACTCAGCCAGTGCAGGCGGAGGAACACTGGAGATTTAGTGTCTCTGGCTGGAATGGATGGATCGATCGTCCATCCAGGTGAAATGAAGGTGTTTTGCCCATTAGATAAACGCAACGGGTCAGCTACGACACGTAATAAATGCGACATGTGCCAGAGTAACATATACAGGTAGTCCCCGGGTTACGACGATCTCAAGTTACGACGTTTTGCGGTTACGAACGCCTCCCATTGAAAAGCATTGTTTCAAGTTACGTGGTTTATGCGCCTTTACACCAGAAAATATGGTACCGAAACGAAACTTACAGGAGGGAGGGAGGGGGGAGCTTGACGCGCGCTCAGTGGAAACTTACAGGAGCGAGGGGGGAGCTTGACGTGCTGGAAACTTACAGGAGACCTCAGGCAGACCAAAGCAGAGGAGGTCAGGAGGGGCTAATATGCTAAATATGCTAACTCTATGCTAGCAACAAGCTAACATGCTAACAGACGTTGCTGTAAACGCTGTTGACCGCGTGAAGCTGCAGGAGCTCGGAGGTGCACGAGCTAACATGCTAACAGACGGAGGAAGAATTGACCAGCTCCCAGTAAGAAATTAACTATTTTTTTCCTTCATTATGGCTCCTAAATGTATGTGTTTTTTGATAAATATGTAGGGTAATGTGTTAAGTGCTTGGTAAAAATACAGTACTGTACGTATGAGGGGCCGTTTGGACGTATGAGGTGCCATTTGGACGTATTTTCTGACTTACGACAATTTCCGTGTTACAAACGGGCGTAGGAACGGAACTGCGTCGTAACTCGGGGACCACCTGAATATGTTTTTTCCTCTTCATGATGCTTTTTTGACTGATGCGACTTATACACAGGAAATACGGTATGTCAACTGATGACGTTTGAAAGACTTTACTCCGGTAGTTTTCTACATATTTTCAGGTGTAACTGGAACGCGCGGTCCACACTCCGCGTAAACAAAACACTTTTGTCTGAACACTTAACAAATCTGTAAAAACAGGACCGATGCATCAAAATATGATTCCTCCACCTCGTCCTTTCACAGACGTTCACTGTTCACCTATCTTCAGTCAGTTCGTCTGTTTTTGAAGGTTATTTAAAACACGTGGGCGTTTCCAGCCATTCACAAATTCTGCTTACAAATTGTTGTTTTAACACCACATTAATCATTCATTTGAAAAATAATGTGCAGATTATGTTTCTTGTTTGACTTGCTTTCCCCCCTCCGTCTTCATGACTGCATTGAGTACCTTTAAGTGTGTTTTTGTAGATGTTTCTTACAAAGTGTCTGTTCTGGTGTTGTGTCTTCAGCTTATCTGTCTGTCGTGTGTAATCAAAGAGAGTTCTGTTTGTGTCACTTATGTGACGATGAAAAGTGAAGCTCTGAACGAAGCATCTCCTGGAGACAAGACATTGTAGTGGTTTTATTTAGCTGAGATGTTATACAGTTGATATTTGTAGATTTTGTGGCAAAATACATAAGTTACTGTAGTGAAAATATAAAGTGTGATCTTGGACCAATAAAAGTATTATTTCATTCCCACGTCCTTGAAGTCTGTCTTGTTGTTGTCGACTGTTTTCGTTGCAGGACCTGATCAGTTGAATCAGGATCATCAGACTCTGCTTGTCATCCTCAAAGCAACAGCTGCGTGTAAATCATTTACGCCTAAGAACAGACACCAGAGTTCATCCTGCAAACTTTCAGAAGCGTGTCAGAGGTTGTGAACCTCAGAAACACGAAGTGAAGAGTAAATAAACACGATGTGCCACGAGAAGCCTTGTAGCTGTGGAGTCAGGTCCTCTGGACGGGTTCTTCCTCGGTACCTGGATAATCGAGCATGCACCAGCACTTACTGCTTACATTTAATTTAAACTAATCCACAATCTTATCGTGCACATACACCGTGTCAAACATTACAAGGAAAGTACGTAATCACTTTGTGAATAATTGTAAAACGTGTTTGTGTGTGAGGTTTTATAAAAATGGGAATATTTTACATCAAATAATGTTAGCAAAACTGAAAACCACTAAAATAAACAGTTTACATACAAACAGCACAGTTAAATATATAATAATAATAATAATGACTTTTCCTGTCATCTGCGTATGTTTCCCATACACAGACGAAATTCGTCTCTGCATTTAACCCAACCACCTACCAGGTGGTGCAGTGAGCAGCCCGAAAGCGCCCGGGGAGCTGGAGAAATAGGTGTGCACTCATAGACACCCCAAGGTGGGTAGTGGCCGGGGCGCGAACCCGCGTCCTTCGGGTCCCAAGTCAAAAGCCCTGCCACTAGACCATCTTGGCTCCTTTATGGACTGTGCTTACCAGTATATAGCACCTTTCTGTCTTATCAAGACACTCAAAGCGCTTTACACTACAACTGTAGTGTAGCTACAATACAGTGACACAGTGATAGTGATAGCTCATCAATTTGGTCTGAATTATACTCCGTTTGTCCAAACTGAGGTCAGTCAATGAGCCATCTACAGCAGGTAAGATATTATTTGTTCATATTTTCACAGAACACCAATTCAAAATATCTGAACTATCTCCGTCATTTGTTTGACGTGTGTTACACAAAAAAGTTTATTTCAAGGGCCAGAGCTAAACCTTCCTTTGTCCTCCCCCCACATCCCAAAATGAATTGGAACAGTACCGGTACCCTAGGAGCACTAGTGAAAGAGAACCCTCCTTTTCTGATGCACCCTGCTCAGTTCTACAGTACATATTTCACCTTTCTGTAT
>JBBPBX010035486.1:0-13627 GCA_038048925.1 Garcialebias charrua
ATGAGCAGCGGTAACTCGTTCCAGAGTCTTGGGCCTGCTACAGAGAACGCCCTGTCACCCCTGCGCTTAAGGCGAGTTTCTGGAACTATTAAGAGTACCTGATCCTCTGACCTCAAAGCACGTGGAGGGACATATGGGTGTATCAGATCCGAGAGATAGGCGGGGGCGAGACTGTTCAGCGATTTGTAGACATACATGAGAATTTTGAATTGGATTCGAAGATGAACCGGTAGCCAGTGAAGGGAGGCCAAGACTGGTGTAATGTGCTCTCTTTTGCGTGTGCTGGTTAAAAATCGGGCAGCTGCGTTCTGAACCAGTTGTAATCGTGCAATGGTGGCTTGACTGACGCCAAACAGAAGTGAATTGCAGTAATCAAGCCTAGATGTAATGAATGCGTGAATCACTGTCTCCAGGTGCTTTTTGGATAATATGGGCTTCAGCTTAGACAGACGCCTCAGCTGGAAAAAACAGGATTTGACAATCATGTTTACATGACTGTTGAGTTTCATGGAAGGATCCATTATCACTCCCAGATTTTTGACTTTTTGTTTTTCGGACAGGGGTAGAGCAGACAGGTCAATGCAGTGGTTTGAGGTTGTGTCATTGGGAAGGAACAATATGGCTTCAGACTTCTTATCATTGAAGCTTAAGAAATTTAAAGCCATCCAGTCCCTGATGTCAGCCAGGCAGTCGAGCAGAGGTTGAATAGAGCCTGTACCATTTTGTCTTAGGGGGAAGTAGATTTGACAGTCATCAGCGTAGAAGTGGAAAGGTATATTGTGTTTCCGGAAGATAGCACCGAGTGGCAGCAGGTATAAGGAGAACAAGAGAGGACCCAGGATGGACCCCTGCGGAACCCCCCATTTAAGAGCCGCCACTGCAGAAGTAAAATCATTGATGGACACACAAAAAGACCTGTCAGAGAGGTAGGATCTGAACCAGTTTAGGGCTGATCCTGAGATGCCCACCCACTGCTCCAACCTAGCAATGAGGATCTCATGGTCGATGGTGTCGAAAGCGGATGTGAGGTCCAATAGGACAAGCAGCACAGAGTCACCAGTATCTGTGGATAGAAAGATGTCGTTAAAAACCTTCAGTAGGGCAGTCTCAGTGCTGTGGAGGGATTTGAAGCCAGACTGGAATAGCTCGGGGATAGCGTGATCCTCCAGGAAGCACTTTAGTTGGGACTCAACTATTTTCTCTAGAAGTTTAGAAACAAATGGGAGTCTGGAGACAGGCCTGAAATTGGATAATACTGACGGGTCGAGGTTTGGTTTTTTCAGGAGGGGTTGAACAGCAGCATGTTTTAATGATTTTGGCACCACACCCGAGGATAGACTGCTATTAACAATAGAGAGAATGGAGGGACCTAGAGTGTGAAAAACCTCCTTTAGAAGCCGAGGGGGGACCACATCGAAGGGGGAGCCAGATGGTTTCAGGTTGCACATGACCTGCTCTAGAGAGGACAGAGAGACTGGTTCAAAATGGTCAAACACAGCAACAGATTGAGGTGGGATGGATGGATCGTGAGATGGAGGAGAAATGAGAGCCCTGGTGGTTGCGATTTTATCTAAAAAGAAATGTTGGAAGTTCTCGCACAGCTCAGTCGAGGCTTCCATGGGTGATTGTTCAGTGAGGTGGAGAACAGAGTTTAGGGTGGAGAACAGAACTCGAGGGTTACGAGAGTTTGCAGCAATGATATCAGAGAAGTATTGTGATTTAGCAGTTTTCACTGCTTTCTGATATCGGCGCCAGCTCTCTTTTACCATCTCAAAAGAGACCTGCAGACTGTCTTTTTTCCACTTCCTCTCCACCTTTCGGCATTGCTGCCTCGCAGCTCTGGTAGTGTCATTCAGCCACGGTTCGGCCCTGAGTTTTGGTCTTCTCGTTTTGATAGGCGCTACTTGATCCAAAGCCTTTAAACAAACAGAGTCAAACTGGTTTGTCAGCTCCTCAGTGCTGGAGAGGAACCCCGGGGGCTGAATTAACATGTCATTGTTGTAAACCTCAGTGAAACGTGCGGCAGTTAAATGGTTAACATTCCTGCCTTTACGTGCAGGAATGCATGTTTTAGAGGTAACATGGGGGATGGTGAACTGAAAATTCACTGGCCTATGATCTGAGAATACATTGTCTCCTATTTCAAGGTTTGAAACAGTCACATCACATGTTAAAACAAGGTCCAACAAATGTCCACGCTGCTGCGTGGGAGAGTTCACGTGTTGAGTTAAATTAAATGAGTCCAATAAATCTAGAAAGTCCTTAACCATGGGCTTCTCAGGACAACACACGTGCAAGTTGAAGTCGCCTGAAATGACGACCCGAGAATATTTAGCTGTAATTTCAGCCAAGAAATCAGAAAACTCGCTGATGAAGTTCTTAGAACAAGGCGGCCGGTAGACAAGAGCACACAAAGTTACAGGTGAATGTCCGAGTTCAAACACAGTCAGCTCAAAGCTAGAGCAGGAGACTGGAATGGACAGTTGTTTACAGTCAAAAGTTGATTTGAAGATAGTTAATAATCCACCGCCACGACCTGATGGTCGCGGGTCGTTAAAAAACAAACAGTTTGGTGGTATTATTTCCGTCAGCGCGCTGGACTCACCCGACGACATCCACGACTCTGTGATGCAGAAAAAGTCCAAGTCGTGCTCTTCAAAGTAATCCCTGAGGATGAACGTTTTGTTGCAAACAGATCGGGCGTTGACAACACAGAATTTGATGATATCCGAGCTAGCCGCTGATGAGCTGCTAGCAGCTGATGTGCTAACAGCTGATGGGGGGGCGCAGCTTGATCCAACATTTACAAAATATTGATTAAATTCATTTACGATATCATTCTCATCATGTATTTCTTTGTCATCTTTCACAAAATATTTTGCAATGTTCGTTTTCGCTTTATGACTTTTTAGAACATCATTTATAACTCGCCATGTTGTTTTAGTGTCACCATTACTCTTGTTTAATAAATCACTATAGTATTCTTTCTTGCATTTTCTTATAATCATTACCAATTTATTTTTATATTTTTTATATTTTTCTTCAGCTTGTTGTGTTCTCGTTTTTAAGAAACATGAATACAAGTAATTTTTTTACAAGCATTTCTCAACCCTTTAGTCATCCAAGGTTGGTCGACAATATTTCTTTTTCTACGATTTCTTTGCACACAATTCTTTTCATACAGAGCTTCTAAAATATTCATAAATTCATCATATGATCTGTTAACATCATCAATATACACGTCCTTCCAGTTTTGCTTCTGTAAATCATCTTTTAATTGATCCATAGCTTTTTTTGATGTGTTTATTATTTTTTTCTTAATTGTAACTTCTTTTGTAATGTTTTGATCATTTCTGTAGATAGTGAAAACTGGTAAATGATCACTTAAATCAGTTGTTAAGATACCACCTGTCATATCCCCATTTGTTATATTTGTGAAAATGTTGTCAATTATCGTAGCACTATGAGTTGTAATTCTTGTTGGTTTTGATATTAACGGATAAAGATTTAAACTATACATTGAATTTAGAAATGTGCTGATGTTATTTGAATCTGTTTTATTTCCCAGGTCAATATTAAAGTCTCCACACAAGAAAACTTTTTTATTTAAACTCTTTTCCAATAGTTGTATGATTTTATCGGTGAATATTTCTATATTTGATCCTGGTGATCGATATACACAACTTATGGATATGTTTTTAGCATTTTCGTTTAATATTTCTATTGTTATTATTTCCATAAGATTGTCAACAATTATTGACATTTCATTAATTATTCTACACTTTATTTCATTTTTGACAAATAGAGCTACTCCACCACCTTTTTTATTGTTTCTGTTTAAATGATATAATTCATATCCTTCGATGTGAACATTATTTTTGTTTTCATCATTAAGCCATGTCTCTGACAGTGCTATTAATGTAAAAGTTCTGTTTAACTGTTTTAAATAATCTGTTATTTTGGATATATTTGCATTTATACTTCTACTATTGATGTGAATAATAGAGAGATCTCCATTTGTTATCCACAGTATTCCTGAGGGTGTCACTGTAGAAGCGAATGTGCATTGTACTTCCTGTCCGACACCGGAAGTGCCTGTATTCCATAGGCGGAGTATGGATCGCGGGTGTTTTTGAAAGTTATTTTCATTCATTTTATCGGAGCAAACACAGCTTTTGTTTAAACGGAACGTTTACTGAAATGTCCTACCGGGGTTCAGGTACCTGCTGTGCTGTTCGCGGCTGCACCAACAACCGGACCAAGCTAAATCTTTGGCTAAAACAACAGTGTTTTCAACACGGACCCAAAACAAAGAAAGAGTGTTCCTGCATCCTTCTCTATGGCTGTGTCTGCGCGATCAGGTAACATCTGTAATTTCTTTTTATTCAGGGAGGGTTTATTAATGAGAGTTTTGGATGATTTACTGTCTTAAAATGATATATGTCAGGCGCGACCGGTATTTTTAGCCGAGATAGCTGCTAATAAACCTTAGCCGAGAGGCCGGAGCAAACGCGTTCGCTATTTATGTAGTTTTAAATTATGTCTGCGCGATCAGGTAACATCTTTTTATTCGGGGAGGGTTTATTAATGAGAGTTTTGGAAGATTTACTGTCTTAAAACGATAGATCTCAGACGCGACCGGTATCTTTAGCCGAGATAGCTGCTAACAAACCTTAGCCGAGAGGCCGGAGCAAACGCGTTATTTTTAAATTATGTCTGCGCGATCAGGTAACATCTGTAATTTCTTTTTATTTGTCCCTCCTCTTTTAACAAAACGAGTGGTGTTCCCACATTTTTAATGAACTAAAACAACAAAGTTTGGACTGTCTTCAACTGTATTACTCGCATGTAAACAAACGGTGTTTCCGGTCAACCGGAAGTCGTGTGCACATTTCACGCAAAGCGTCATGGGGCGTAGGAATACTGTGGATATTGATGTCATTAAACTGTTCTTCATTATAGTATTCAGTCTTTTATAGCAGGATAAAAGTTTGCATCAACCACATCTTCAACATTGTATATTTTAAACTCTGAGTCTTCGTTTGTTGTTGTCATGTTTTAATGTATTTGTTTGTTTGTTCATTTTTGTCAATTTTTGTGTATGAACATGTGATAGTGATTGGTGATTTGTCATTTTTGAGCTCATCAAGCTCATTAAGTTAATGGAGAAGTCAAATCATCACTCCTGGCTCAGTGAAATGACTTATAAGTTTTGTACAATTTGTTCAGGTCATGAGTCATCCATCCATCCATCCATGTATTGTCTTTACCCGTTTCTTCCTTTTTGGGTTGTAAGGGTCACTGGTGCCCATATCCAGCAATCACTGTGCAAGAGGCGGGGGACACCCTGGACAGGTCTCCATTCCATCACAGGGACACATAAAGACAAAGGAGACAAACAACCATTCACTCTCACTCACACCTAGGGACAATTTAGAGTTACCAGTCAGCTTAACATGCATGTTTTTGGTCTGTGGAAGGAAACCGGAGTCCCCAGTGAAAATCCACACATGTATGAAAAGAACATGCAAACCCCACCCAGAAATGTTCTTGGCTAGGATTCGAACTGACAACCTTCTCGCTGAGAGGCAGAAGCTCTTCAAATTGTGCCAGCCTTTGTGAGTTATTATATACAAAGTATTAAAATAACAGTTGTGAGGCCAATAATTATGGAAGAGCCTGAAAAGAATTAGGTCAGTATTGTCTAAGGAAGTCTGTACACAATAAAACTTATCTTTAATTTAAATTAAAATGTTATTTTACCTGCTCATGTCATTCTCAGGAGAAAAAAAAAACATACATTTGCCTTGGCTCTCACCCCAGCATGAAAACTATACCATAGTTAAAATTTCATTACATTTTGTACAGCATAACATTTCAAAACCAGTCGCTTTATCTGTCCTCTGTAATTATACTTCATAGTCTCCTCCTCCCACTCATGGCTGTCAAACCACTCAACTTGATCCAGCTCCATACAGGAGTACACAAGTGGGGTCAAAGGCCAGTATCATCATGAAACACTATCACTCCTCTTCGTCCATTAAAAATAACAAAGTAATAATGATCGTCTCTTTGCTCCTGAGATCATTACCTTGAATGATACATGACCCAATTTGAACTATTAGATGAGAGCAGTGAGTCCTATTTGCTAGATGCTTAATGTTACGCCTGTTGAGACTCAATTTGGATTGAGTTTATGGTTGGTCAGACAGTAGATTTCTTAGTTATGATATGATCTTAGCTTATTCAACACATCACACAATGTAACCATGGACCTGTGCTAAAGCAATTAAATAATGGCATTCATACTATATGAACTACCCTTGTTTAGAACAGCATTCTCACTTTAGCTGCAAAAAAACTAGACAAGCATTTTGGTCTACAAAGTAGGAAGTTAGATTTGGCTCTCAAAAATTTATCATTATTCTCCTGAGCTACTTTTATTTTAAAAATGTGTCTGCTTCATTTTAAAGCCAATATGCAGTTAGTATACGGTTTACATTTTACATTGCTAAGCTTTTGAGTAAGTGGAAGAAAAATAAAAAGAGCAGGCCTGATAGACATACCAGCTGTTGTGTTGTGAATTTGGTTAAATAAAGCCTGCCATTCTTACAGAACTGTTTAGAAAAGAGCAAAACACTTCCTTTGAACACTTTTTTAGAAACCACTTTTTTTCTAAACACTGCTCATAGCTCAAAATAATCATGTACTAGAAGTATGTTTAATCACAATGGCTTGATCCACAACATCACAAGGCTTAAATACAGTCAGTGGACAAGCATTAAAAGACGCATGGGAACAGAGGCACGTGCAATTGACGGCATACCACTGAGATGTACTGTAATAACTAAGGAGACTATTTACCCTTAATTGATATGGCCTTTCTTACCATGAAAAGAACAATTATTTCTAGCACCACACGCTCCTTATGTGCACAGTACGCTATCAACAAAGTGCTCTAAATGAAATGAACAGAACTCACCATCAAACTAGTCCAAAAAGAAAGGGGAAAAAACTGGCAGAGCCGTTTTTTAATCTTTTCGCTTTTAATTCCTTCTTCCAATAAAAGCAGCAGAAACAAGCTCAGAGATGATAAAAAATAGGGCAGTGTAATGCCAATTTAATATATCAATGGTATTTATGAGGCATTTCAGTCAATGACACTCGGCAAGCAACAGTATAAAACAAAGAATCCTTGTTAAAAAGTGGATGCATACCACTTTCATGGCACACTGCATAATTTATTTGGAAAGCGTCCCTACAAAAGTCACCAGTGCTTGCTGGCATTGTGTAGAACACTTTTGTGGATCACACAAATCCCACTCTGCTTTGTCCCTCAGTAAGTCCGCAGCCACATTGCATTAAGTCAAGACGATGTAAATGCAGAGCACAATTAGTTAATAATGATTAGAAACGGTAAAAAATAAAAATTTGGAATAATAATTATTCTGTTCTTAATTATATTACTATTATTATTATTATATTATTATTATTACTATTATTATTATTATTATTATTATTATTATTATTGCATTATGTTTGTGCTTCTGTGCATCCTGCCTTGGCTTAAAGGTATTGTGACATGATGTTGGAAATTTGCATATTTGTCACAACATATATATCTTATATCATTCAGCTCTGTTCGTTTTTGCAAAATAAATTATAAATATATTAAAATTTCATTCCAAGTTATGGTAGTTTTTTCTCTGGGACACGCCCCTAAAAATCTGCGCACTTCCGCAAAACGTCATTGTGACGTGCCCGTGGGAAGCCGCTGCTCAACGCGCATGTAAATAATAATGGCGGAGCATGTCGAACAAACACAACCTATTGTTAGTACATGAATGTATTAAAGCAATCGAAGGGTTATTATTCATCCTATACAGTTATTGGACACTCGATCAATTGAAAAGTGATTTAGACACGGTTTATTTCATACACAGTAGCTAAGTGAGGATAGCTTCGTGATGTGGCTTCTTTGTTCTTGGGCTAAGCTAACAGAGGCCCGATCGCGTTTGAGATCTATCATTTTAAGACAGTAAATCATCCAAAACTCTCATTAATAAACCCTCCCTGAATAAAAAAACTTACTGATGTTACTTGATCGCGAAGACATCATTTAAAAATACATAACAAGCAACGTGTGTTTGCTCCTGATTTTATGTCGGCTAATTTTTTTTTTAGCATCGCACATGAAGAATCCTCCGTGATAATTGGCTTTATACACTCACAGTATATAAAGTAAAACAACATGAGCTCACGTTAAATATATAGTTTATCATCTAAAACACTACACACCTCCGATTATGTTTACACAAAGACTTACTCTTTTCCTGGACAATTTTCCGACGGTAGCTTCCCTGCGTTGTTTTGACGTGGTAGCTCCTGTGGCACTTTCTTCTGTAGATTTTCTTTTAAAAATAGTAGGAATAGCATCCGGTTTTAAAAGTCTTCTGAATCTTACTGGTAATCCTAAAGATTCTTTTATACCAGGTCTTTCCTGAAAACAATTGGCAGTAAAATGGTCGCTGCAGACATACGACTCTTAGTAGGAACCCACCGGTCCTTGTCTGGTCCATTCTTGTCGAAGTTTCTCATCTTTTGGAAATTTGTGAAGGCTCACTTGTTCACTGCTGATATTAGAACACCCAAATGCGCTACAACGTGACGGAATTTTTCAAGTTCCACAAAAAAAGAGGCGATCTTTCAGAAAAATAATCGGTATGGAAAGCAGTTAACACACCAAACAAACGGGCAAGGCTCTGCCTTCTGCCCGTTGTCACGTCACAATGACGTTTTGCGGAAATGCGCGGATTTTTAGGGGCGTGTCCCAGTGAAAAAACTACCATAACTTGGAATGAAATTGTAATATATTTACAATTTATTTTGCAAAAACAAACAGAGCTGAATGATATAAGATATATATGTTGTGACAAATATGCAAATTTCCAACATCATGTCACAATACCTTTAACGGTTAGTTTAATTCTTTAAGTAGAATTATTCATTTTGTGATGTAGTTTATGTATCACAGTTAGAAAATTAAGTAGAATTATGGGTGATGTAGTTTGTGTATTACAGTTAGAAAAATTAAGTAGAATTATTCATTTTGTGATCTAGTTTATGTATTACAGTTAGAAAATTAAGTAGAATTATCTTGTGATGTAGTTTGTGTATCACAGTCAGAAAAATTAAGTAGAATTATTCATTTTGTGATCTAGTTTATGTATTACAGTTAGGAAAATTAAGTAGAATTATTCATTTTGTGATGTAGTTTGTGTATTACAGTTAGAAAAATTAAGTAGAATTATTCATTTTGTGATGTAGTTTGTGTATTACAGTTAGAAAAATAAGTAGAATTATTCATTCTGTGATGTTGCTTGAAGGTTATCATTGGTTGAACAAACTGTGAAATAAGGGGCAGATATAATAAGATTTCATCTTCTTTCTGCTCCCTTCATTTTATCCTACTTGTATTCTTGTATCTGATGAAACTGTCTTGTATTGTACTTTTAAAATGAATGAATAAACATCAATCAATCAATCAAACCCCCCCCCACCCCCCAAAAAAACTTTTTATTTTTATTTTTAATTATTTTATATTTTTATTAATAAGATGCGTTCGTAACACCGAATCGCCGTAACTCGAGGACTACCTGCGTAAAAAGCTCTGAAGTGAAACAGTTTCAGAGTCCGACGGGCTTGCTTCTGCCTCCGGAATCTAAAATGATACAAACTCTTCCTTTTGAGGGTTTGTACCTGATATAATCTACAATAATCTGCAGGATAATCTGCTTCTTGTTGCTGTTCTTGCAGGGAAACTTCAGCCAGCAGACGCAAGGGAAAGAAAAGACAGTTTTGGATTCATACGTTAATTTTTTACATTTTAAATCAGTTTTTAAACCTGATGTGGGTCAAAGGGGTCAGCCTCAAGCCCACCTCCAGGATTTTCTCAGATTGGGAAAACAAACATTTTAATGCCACGTCACAACAAAAAAAAAAAGAAAAAAAAAAGAGCAATATGTCAGAACCGATCAAACCGGCTATTAAAACCCGTTTAAATCATTAGGAGAATTTGTCAGCCTCCGACCCGGAGCTGCTCTGTCATTAAACACCCTTAAACCGGATCTTTCCGATTGTATTTGTAAGGAAATAAGATTAACGATTTAAAGTCATCTGTAAACATCATTTAGGCAGACGAGGTGTGTGGTCTGAGCTTCTCCACATCATCCAGAAACTCAGGAGACAAAAACACTTTGCCCTGATTTACATGGAACCGTAAAACAAACCTGAACTCCTTCGCAATTAAAGAAACACTTTGAGGGTTTTTACTTTTCGCCTTTAAACGTGTGCGGGTTTCTTGCTGCAGCGTCTGGGCGATTATGGAGCGAACGCTTCCCGAGCAGCTCCTCTGCGTCACTGAAACAAATCCAACAAGTGGAGCTCAGAATCGGGTCAAACTCAGCGTTTTAAAGTGCTGCTTCGGAGAAAACCGGCCCCGTCTCAGGCGTGTTTGTTGGTTTGAAGCCGCTGCAGCAACAAGCTGCAACAGGAAAGGAATTAACTCCAACAAGGAGACGAAATTATAAAGAAAAGTCACCTCAAAGGAGGAAAAAGATGTTAAAAAACAATTAAACGTTTGGTTTGAACACCCCGACGTGCAGGGAGACTTTGGTTCTCGCTGAAGGTGATGCACAGGAAGTACATTTGTTTATTTAGCACGAAACATCTGCAACAAGTCGAAATTAAATCATTAAAATTAAAAACTACAAATAACAATGAACAAAAGCTTCTATTCACCATCTGCTTGCATTAAGGAAATACTGTATTCCTGGAGATTTAAATTAGTGGAAAACTGAAAATAATATCTGATTTGAGGAACTGACAGTCTCAACGCTCCTGCTGGCCTTGGGTCAAAATGACCCCCACGGCTTCACATCAAAGGCCTCTGGACAGTTTTGACCCAACGGTAGCAGGAGGTTTAATGAGTAAAAAATAAAAAAATCTAAATTTCACAATACTTTTTCTGAGATTCAGTTTGAGTTAAAACGCCCTCTTGCTGCCTTTGGGTCAAAATTACCCATAAGGCCATAGTCCTTATACTGATAACTTGGGGGTATATTTGACCCTAGGGCAGCGGGAGGCTTAATATGTAAATATTTTTTAAATTTTATAAATCTTTTAAAAATGTACAGTTTGAGTTAAAATAACAGGGAACAGTTGTTCAAGTTAACCCTTCTGCTGCCATAGGGTTGAAATGACCTCCCCAGCTTCAGTCCAAACACTGATGAGGCCTCTGGATAATTTTGAGCCAAGGACAGCAGGAGGGTTAATGGGTAAAATATCTAAATATTACTACTAGTAATCTTTTTCAGAGATTCAGTTTGAGTTAAAACACCATGAGGTACAATCCCCCTGCTGCCCTTGGGTCAAAATAAGTGATCATAGGGGCTTCGTCTTTATACTGATGCCTTGGGGGTCATTTTGACCCAAGGACAGCAGGAGGCCATGTAAAAAAAATCTACGTTTTAAAAATCCTTTTCAAAATTACAGTTTGAGTTAAAACATTGTTCAGGTTAAACCTCCTGCTGCCCTAGGGTCAAAATTTCCCCCCAAGTCATCATTCCAAGGTCTCTGGACGGTTTTGACCCTAGGGCAGCAGGCTGGTTAAATAAATGAATTGTTAAAATGCAAATACGTCATGTTTTATTAATACTATTTATTTATTTATAGATTTTAATCATTCGATCAGATAAATTTTCTCCCAACAAGAAGCAGAACGAGTTCCGTTGCAGACGAGAAGTTATCGCCCTCGCACAGATTTATTTCTTTTTCTTCTACATGTAGATTTAAATAAAATTAACGTTTAGAGTCGTTTCGCTCTCGTTAATCAGCCGCATGAGCTGTTAGAGCTCAGAGCGTGTGTTTGGGACGACTCCCAGCTACCACCACAGCACACGTTAGCTCCGAGTTGCAGCTATTTATTCCTGTTTGCCATCGGCTGTGGCGGCCATCTTGAATCGGCTCGATTTCAAGAAGCAGACGAAGTAATAACTCCGGTGGTTTATGAGTAGGGGTGTGAATCTCTCAGTGTCTGGAGAATCGATTAGATTCCGATTTTTGATGCACCTATTCGATTTAAAAAAAAAAAGATTTTAGATTCTAAAACGTTTTTCGATTCAGAATCGATTTTCGATTCTAAAGGATTTTCGATTCTGAAACGATTTTCGATTCAGAATCGATTTTCGATTCTGAAACGATTTTCGATTCTGAAACGATTTTCGATTCTGAAACAATTTTCAATTGAAATCATGACAAGATTAAACAATAATGTAAACAAATAAGACATTTAATGTTTATATTTGATTCAGAATCGATTTTCGATTCTGAAGCGATTTTTGATTCAGAATCGATTTTCGATTCTGAAACGATTTTTGATTCAGAATCGATTTTCGATTCTGAAACGATTTTCGATATTTTCGATTCTGAAACAATTTTCAATTGAAATCATGACAAGATTAAACAATAATGTAAATAAATAAAACATTTTATGTTTATATTTGATTCAGAATTGATTTTCGATTCTGAAACGATTTTCGATTCTGAATCGATTTTGATTCTGAATTGATTTTCGATTGAAATCATGACAAGATTAAACAATAATGTAAACAAATAAAACATTTATTTAAAACAATAATGTATGCTTGTAGCAAACATTAATAATGTCAAATAATACAGTATAAATACAGCAGCCTGAATTGTGAGCAGATGGGTATATGAATAGAATGCAGCAGCTTTAATCGGGTCCCGGAGGTCACTGGTGCCTATATCCAGCAGTCACTGTGCGAGAGGCAGGGGACACCCTGGACATGTCTCCAGTCCATCACAAATAATTCAAAATACAAACGTAAACAAAGATTTCAGCCTACTGTATTGCATAAACATTTAACTCAAAATAAAATAGACTTCAAAATCATATTGCATTCATCCATGTTTCAAATGTGTATGGATGGATTTTGTTTAAAAGATTTGTTTGGTAAATCTTTTCAACAACAGCCATCTATCCATCATCTTTACCCGCTTTATCCTTATCGGGTCCTGGAGGTCACTGGTTCAGGTCAGATTTCTTCTTCTTTCTGCCACCTTTCATTTTATGTATTCTTTCATATACTATGAGATGTGGTTTTATTTTCTTTATCTTTTGGGTTTTAATGTATATTAAAAAAAATTGATTTTGGGTTTTTTAGAATCGATTCTGAATCGCCAGGACTAAGAATCTCGATTCTTTTTTAAAAAAATGATTTTTTTTTCCTGCACCCCTATTCATGAGATATTTTGCTAACAGACGCGATCACCAGCTCGCTTGTCTAAACACTTTTTGATCTTTTTTCTGCGAGCTCAAGGATCCGGTTCTGGTTCCGACCCGCCTCATGGGAACCCGAGCGGAGTCCCAGACAAATCCCTCTGCCAACACGCCGACTTCCAGAGAGCCAAAGCCTCACTTCCCCCTCCGCGAGACAAGAAAGCAAACGGCGAGCACCTCCTCATCGTGTTAATCGTTCAGACTCCTGGAGGAGAACCCGGCCCACGGTGTTCCTCAGGGACTCACTCACCACAGCTCCCCCAC